>APFE030654231.1:90658-120084 GCA_000404065.3 Pinus taeda
TGTTTTTTTATAAAAAAACTAAATATTTAATGTATTTTTTACAACGACCGAGTCATTGAAAACGAGTCGGCCGAGTCATTACCGTTTCGGAGTCGGAGTCGGAGTCATTGCTCGACCGAGTCGGAGTCGGAGTCGGAGTCGGAGTCGGAGTCATTGCTCGGCCGAGTCGGAGTCGGAGTCGGAGTCTTAAAACATTGATTCGAACAACATTCTGTCACGTTGGTACATCACTGCTTCCGTAAATCCATTTTCAATTTCTTATATCAAAAGTCAAAAATCGTGATAATTGGATTTAGATATTAAAGGTGTTATATAATATTAATAATAAAGATATATTAAACTTTATAAAGTTTCAAGTTAAAAAGAAGTTAAATTTTAATTTAAAGTTTAAATCCCAAAGATAAAGGGATATTTAAAAACAAAATAAACAAAAAAAAAATCTATTTTTATATATATATAAGCGAAGATCAAGTTATATATTGGTGAAGTGGGTAGAATACATAAACTTCTTAATCAAGTATCATTTGACGAAATTGTCAACAAACCCAAAATGGATTCAACTACTGACAAGAAAAAAATGGAATCTATAACAGAAAAGAATGAAAGATTTTTTAAAACCTTTAGTAAATGTGTTAGTACATTATTTGAAATCAAAGGATCACTCGCAGGAAGAGATATTATTATCTCTATCAGTCCTGTTAGTCCTTACAATCTCCTAGGCTGAAAAGGAAATCGAGAAGGGTAACCTAAAACCACTCCAGCTCAGTAGCTAGCCCTACTGAGCATGAGAGGGATCTCTCTAAGTCTTTTATCAGTGATATGACTTTAAAGCAAATGAATTTTAGGCTAGACGTGTGTATTTGTTTGTTTGTATGTGAAAATTTGAGTTTTAGGGTTTGTTGAACTTAGGGTTTGGGGCCACAAATTGCTCTACGTTGTAGGAGTGCAGGAGCAAATATGAGAAGGAGCTAGATATCAGAAGCCATGGTGTATTTTGAATAATTGTCAATGTAGTATAGAGGAGAAAATGAAGAAGAAACTAATGAGCATAAGTAGACATGATTTCATTAGCTTAGGAAGACATAAACATACTATGAAACCAGATAACAGAGCTTGAAAAACAAGAATTATGTATATTTCACTGTAAGGCATCCATAGAAAGAAGATACACAATGTAGATAAAGATGTTTAAACCATGAGAAAACAAGTAGAATGAAGTACAAGCACCATGAACTCACTAGGCCAGAGTTCCTTGAAAATAGCTGCAACCTGTCTCTGTATTAGCTAAAAAGATGATTACATGCAAGCCTCCTTCACAAAAAGTTCAACCCTCTTCTCCTCAAGAGGAATGATACATATAGACTCTCCTAGACCACTTTCCCACCTTCAGGAGTCGAATTCCTTGGTGAACGAACTGACTCCAAGATTCTCTCAACCAACAGGTGAGAGTGAGAAAGTGAAACTCAAACACTTCATGGAGAGTTTGTTTAGGAATTTGCTTCCTTTGTGAGGCCTAATAAACATCAAAAACAACCTATGATGTACATTTATTCATGCCTACATCACCTAGCCTCGAAACTAGTGTCATTACATAGAGAATCTTGACTTTGAGTAAGTCAAACTAGAAACTAGAAATTTTACACAGTGAAATTTACAAATTAAAACACAAAAAAGTGCAGAATAGCAGCGCCGACTTTGAGCTGATTTGAGGTGTCTTCCAGGAGTCAAAATGCAACACTGAGAGAACGGTCAACTAGCCCTTCAAGTCTAGTTTCCAAAACAGTTTGAGTTTCTGAATTTGGACCATGGGAAGGCCTTCAAATATCCATTCTCCCAAGGTCACTGCAAAAGCGCAGCGCCTGTCAAAAAATGGTCCAGAATGCTAGTTTTTTGCCACTTTTTTGCCTTTTTCTCCAAAACTGAGCCACCTCTGCAAAATCTAAGCAAATGGATTTTTAGAGGTTGGCAAGAGCTTTCCAAAAATGTAGACCTTTCCTCAAACAAAGGCCTGAGGAAAAAGTGTTGCACTTCTGGAGTAGCTAAATTTCTGAATTTAGACCAAAATTTCTCAAAAAACTTAATGTGCTCAGAATTTGCTCAATATTGGATGGAAGGTGTTAAAACATGTTTGTTAAGGCTTCATAGATGCTTTAGCAAGCATCTCCAAGTTTCCCTCATCCTTTTGGTCTTTTTTGGCCTCCTTGAGCTTATTTTCTAGTTGCTTTACTTTGACATTGGCGATCATGTTTTGAGCTTGATAGTGATGTGCCATGTGTCTGAGCAACTGATTATCTCTGTTTGCCTTCTCAAGCAGCGTCTCCAAGTGTTGATTCACCTTGTTGAGCCAATATTCCTTATCTTGATGAACCTCAAGGGCAATCCTATCCTCTAGGTCAAGGTCTTCATTCAAAAGAATTTGTTCTTGCTCTTCTTGCAAAGGTTTCTTGAGGCCTCTTGTTTTTGGTCTTTTCCTCTTTCCTTTCCCCTTTGATGCTTTAGGCTCGTTTGATTCCAAGATCTCCTTGCCTTTTCCAACTTGCTGCAATAACTTGGCCTTTTCCTTTTCTAGGATCAGCTCCTTTGCTTTGAGCTGATTGTTTTCCTGTTCAAGGAATGATATGACATATTTTGCTCTATCCAAATTGATTGTTAGCTCCTTGATTTGATAGTCCTTATCCCTGATTGTATGTCACATATTTGAAGACTGATCCTCAACCTCTGAATCAACAAGTTCAAACTCATGCTCAACTATGTCTTTCACTTTTGTTGTCGGTCCCTGCTTTGTCGATGAAGAAGGCTTTGCCCCCTTCTCTCTATGAGAAGAAAACACAAGTGTATGTCCTTTCTTATACACTTTAGTCACCTCAAGTTTGGGTAGCTGAGTTTTCTCCACTGTTTTGCTAGAGGACCCTACCTCTGTTTGTTGTTTTGGCACACTAGGAGACTGAGATGTTGCATTTGCTTCATGCCATTTCAAGGTTGTTTCCAAAAAGGCTTCCCAAGCCATACCTTTCTCTGCCAGCTGGTAAAGGACAATGGTTTTGATTAGACTGCGATGAAACAAGCTTGGGGAGTGCGCTCTTTGTCCTTCAATTGTATTTTTTCAGACATCTTTGAAATGCTCCTGGATAAATAGTTACACATGTTGAGTGGCTTTTGAGAGGTGAAATGCATTAGGAGGCGAATATGATAAGCATACAACCTGGAGAATCTACCTTCACAAGTGAAGAACCTCATGACAATCTTCAACGAAGGGGCATATTTCTCCAATAAATATCTGAAAATCACCTTATGTGTTTCTCTGTATGGCGTCTTTAAGAAAGGCTTGTAGTATTCAAGATCTAGGTTCATTCCTTTGAACCAATATTCGCCATTGTCTGGTAACCTTGTTGCAAGTGAGATTGAGGTCACTGAGAAACTGAACTCAACGCTAGCAATGACAGCAGTTTCACCTTTCAGCTAAGTTGCCACCCAATCTGTTAATTGCTCGTGAAATCCCACCTTGCTCACCCTTTTGCAAAATTCCAGACAATGTACATCCTCAAAGCATTGTTTGATGAAAGGATAGGAGTTGATGGCATTATAGTCTGATGGCTCATATCTGAGGATCTTCCCTCCTTTATGTTGTCTTTTTCTCTATGGCGAAGATTTTGCCTCCATGATGACACAAAGTCCTAGCAGTAGGCAGCGAAAAATAAAATGTGAGGCGTGAATGGAAATGAAGTGATATGAAGGTGATTTTTGACAAAATGATGGAGGAGTCTTGGGAAAGGTGAAATGGACTTTGGAAGTTGATGAAAGTGAGTGGAGAAACAATGGGAGAATGATTTGCTTGCAATTGGAAACAACATGGTTTATGATGAAACTTGCTCAAAAAACCTCTAGGAATGAGCTAGGGTTTTGCTTTTTGAGTGTTAAAACTTTGTTTTGAGGTGGGTTAAATTGTTAAAATGGCTTATTAAACATGTATGCAGGTGTAGGATATCATTTTACATGTTTTAGAAACCAAAAATAAAGATGACCATATTCACCCTATCATTTCCCATGCAAATTTCACTACAAACCCTAACTTGAAGAATCATTGACATGAGATGAATTTGGAAAAGCAAAAGAGGATAATGATGGTGTACTTACTTGTCCCTTAGCTTAGAAGTCAATAAAATCAAGCTTGCAAGTGAAAAAATGAAATTTGGGAGAGTTTTGAAGGATTTCGAGGCACTCTATCCTGCGCGCAGCACAGCGCCAAAGCGCAACGCAATTCTTCTGAGCGCAGCACAGTGTTTCAAAGCGCAGCGCCTGCAAATTTTTGCCAATTTTACCTAGGAAACCAACCTTTTTGCTCTCTTGGACGAGATAGCTCAATAACAAAGAGTGAATAGGAGGTAAATGAAGGAGTTTGGAGGCTTTTGAGTTTATATAGGGAAAGTTACTTCACTTTTTCAAAAAGAAATGGGACCCACCCTCCTTTTAAAAACTGAGTTTTCACTTTATGAAAACAGAGTTACCTTTACAACTAAAAACCTGAGATGCCTTTTACTTTCCCGAGTGTTGGAGCTCTTTTTTCTGGAACTTTTTGAACATGAGAGTATGAGGAGTGTGTGAAAATTCAAAAATCAACTCCAAAGATTTCTTTGTCATGTTTTATTCACTACTAGTTTTATTTATGAAAATGATGGACCTAGGAAACCCTAGCGACCTAACGGATGACCTGAGACCAAATATGATGATGATGATTGACCCATTTTTATTGTGACACCTCCATAAAGTGTGATAAGTGACCAGCATAAGTGAATTTCCAAAAGATTGACTTCATCTTTAGACTGACCAAACAATGACCAAATTTTGTTGTGTAAACCTACTGACAAAAAAAATTGATTTTGATAGTCTGGACAAACATAGTAAAAATCATATTTGATCCAGTTGACAGGCTAACAAGACTGACACTAACAAGTCCTACTGAAGATAGTAATTATGTTAGTCATAAATGTGCTAACCAATTAGTGATTCCTGAATCAAATATAATTAAAATGAATTTTGTCAACACAAGTGACAAACAATACGCCATAAGCAATCTACAACTATGTATCGGGGATTATTATATTATACTTTTATCTCGCAATTCACCATGAAATCCTTATTTTTTGACGATAGTGACATTGTTTGGGTTCACCTTGGATAGAAACTCTATGATCTTTTATCCTGAACACACAAAAAAGAAAAATTGACATTTTCCCACAAAAAGAAAAAAAAAATAACGCTATAGGACGTTATCTTGAAGCCAAATTCAATGACACCACCAGAAGACACAAGAAATCTCAAAAGTAATTCTTCAAGAAAGTAAGAAAGCGATACAAAATATGCGAAGGGAAATTGACAAAACCACAACTGACAGAAACGAAGAAATTACTCGTCTTTAAAGAGAATTAAATGAAAATAAATAAAATATCATAGAGACAGAAGCTTGGCGGAAAAGGCATTAAGCTTGAATGTATTGATACTGGAACAATATAAATACATCAAGGTTATGTCTCAAAATAGTTCGTCTATCTTGGACAAACAATCACTTTGGTTGAGTGAATATCTCAACCATACACCAATCTAAGAGCCTAACTAGTTGGAGAGAATCTTTCAACCAACTAGACCTCAACAAACTCCCAAGTTTGAGGAACAGATTCATTCTAGAATCAAAGACAAATAGAAATTATTCCAAGTTTAATAATTTATTATTTTTGACTTATTGATTGTTTTATGTGAGTGTGAGGCTAACATTCTCCCCCTCTCAATCATAAGCCCAAAGTAAGAACCTAGTACCATCTCCAAGTCTTCATGTTGAAACTGTTGAATTGATCCTAAATGAAGGACTGCCTGAAAAATCACCAAAAACTGGATGCTGAAAAACTCCAATATGAAGAGAGCACACCAAGAGAAGTGAATCAACTGCAAGTCTGATACAACTCTAAAAATGCTTGACAACTCAATCAAATGCCAAGTTGCAATGCAAAAGGATCCATCTATCCTTTGCTTGGTCCAATGACCATCCAAGTGAACAAAAGAATGTCCACAAATGCTCTCAATCAGAATCCCAATTGCTTTCCCACTAGAAAATTTCGATGCCCACTGGGAAAATTTGTTGTTGTCGAAAACTTCCAATATGACAACCATCAATTCTCCCCTTTGTCAGTTGAAAGGAGAGACCATAACCATCTGCATTTGTTTTGAAATCCCGCCCCCCTTTCAAATGTAGAAGAGATTCACTGTTGTAGTCTCCTTTCAAAACACATAAGAGTACCATCTTCATTTAAATGTTGGCTGCAATATCTGAGATTGAAAACTTATATAATCGTTTCACTGAAGATGACCACTCCCAAGGATTAATCCATGCATAGTTGATCTTCAATCTAGCTGGTTGGTTTTGTTTGTAACATATTTATGTTTTTCTTGCCAGGATGGAGATCAAAACAATGATCTTCCATATGACCTGATCTTTGACAATGTTGGCATTTTGGCTTTTCTTCAACTTTCCCATTGCTTTCTGATGTTACTTGATCAAGAAATCCTCCACTAATGAACTTGATTGGTTTTGAATAATCTGGGATATACAAGTTGTTGTCATCTTTGCCATATCCTAAACCACATCAATTTTTGTTACATTGGATTTCTTGCCACAGTTTGAAGATTGGCTTGGAACAAAAACGTTGAATTTGATCATGTACAACTTCGACAATTGAAGTTGTATCGTTGAGTGGCTTGGAATCATCTTCATCATTTGAAGTTGTGTTGGTGAATGGCTTATGATTCTTTCGTTGCAGCTCATCACGTTGTAGTTGTGATTCAAGTTGGAGAAATTCAATGGTCTCATGTGCATAATGTAGATGCCTTTTAATATCAGTAAGAGTGGCTTTGTTGATTTTCACCATGTCTTCGATAGTGGATAGTATCAGATTGTTTAGAAACTCTAACAATTGAATGCTTTGCTCCATTTGAACTCGCTCACTTGAACTCACGCTCGCTTGCTTTTAACACTTGCTTGATTTTTCGAACTCACTCACTTGAACTTGTTTGCTTAAACTTGTTTTCTTGAATTTCACGCTTGCTTGATCTTAGAGTTGTGTTTTACTTGCTTCGCTCACTTGATTTCACAAGTTTAGGGTGTCGGCTACTACCGAAAATGCACCCAAGTTAATGATTTTACAATGAGTAGATGACGAGTTCAAATGACTTCTCTTGAAAGAGCTCAACCTCCTATCAATTCTGACTTAATGATTCAAGGTTTGGGTGTCGAGTTAAACCGAGAATGCACCCAATACAACTCAAATTAACTTACAAAGAAAATGATGATTTGCAAGTTACAATACAATTCAATTTCAATTTGATTTGACTCTTCCAAAAATTGGTTGCATTGTTCAAAAATTGATGTTGAATTGATGCAAATGTTGTTGATGTAGTTGATTGTTGATGTAGACTTGCCTTGGAATGTTGATGATTGCTGGAGTTTGTTCTTTGCAGCTTCTTAATTGTAGGTGCTTGAACATATGTGCTTTGCTTGTATGTCCTTACTTGTAAATTCTTGATTACAGATGCTTAAACTCCTTGAGTATATTGTTGTATGATGAAAAATTGCAATTATAGTGTCAAAACTAGACACAAAATACCATAAGCCTCCAAACAGAAAATCACCATCACTTGCAAGCAAAGTGTACCTAAGATCCCCTCATTCAAATTTCGGACGGATCTAGGACACTTCAACACCACAAAAAAAGATATGTTTTTTTTAATTAAATATTGGAGTACATAAGCTATCAATCTTCACCTTCACAACATTGTCATAGAAACTTCTCAAGCAATGCAAAGCTCGTAAACCCTTGAAGCGACTTGTCTTCAAAATTGAATCGACATTAACTCAACTAGTAAAAGGACTTTTCAAACCTCCTAGAATTACAACCTTATCACTCCAAAAATTACAAAAAAATCACTTATTACTCCAAATACAAAAACATCAACTTTATCACTCCCAAACTCCTTATCACTCCAATGTTACATAAATCTCTATTCCACACCATACCATGATACGATCTCCTCCCATTTCCATAAAAAAAAGCACAAATTTCAAGAACTTTTCATTTTTGTCTTATTTGGTTAATATAATTTATTTATTTGTTTTACCATGCTTTCAAAACTTTGAAGGTTTAGATGTACCTTTTATAAAAACTAAGCCATCTTTGTTGGCCTTCATGGAGGTTCTCATCAGGTCTTTTGCTAACACAACTTTGGAAATCATGCAACACGAAGAGGTGTCACAAATACATCGAAAGCCTTTGAGGCCGAGATCTCCTTGGTATGGCAATGATTTGCTACAGAATGCGAATACCTGGAGCCGTTGTCTCAAGAAATTTCCTTCAACAGCGATCGCAGAACTGAAATTGGGGAGTGTTGGTTTGTCAAATGCTTTCATGGCCAATTTCTTCCTACTACCTGGCCTACAACAAATCGGCTACCACCATTCTTTTTGTGATATTCTTGCGAGAATTAATCCAATAATCAGTTTCCACATGTGTGTCATGCATCCAAGTTGTAGCTCTACGCTCAGTCTCAAATTTTATCCATTCACAATTTATTTTGCTACGATCATTGCCTCCTTTACAACATTGTCCTCGTTGCAACAACACGTCATGCAACAACTTCCATTGTTTCCATATGTTGGTTTAATGAGATTTAATCAGTAGCTTCCCTCAAAACCATGCTCATTTTTTCCATACTCTAGCACATGCTTGGACGCACAAACTAAAACAGCTCCCACTGATTGCTCACTAGTGATGGGAATTGGACATTCTCCAGGAAATTACATGTAGATTTGATGAAACAAGATCGAACCCTGTGACTGCAGCTTGACTACAGGCTCATTTCCAGCGCGATGGCACTCCTCTCATACATCAATTTATGGTTTGAACTTCAATGAAGAGTTGTATACGATTTCACAGAGATCTCCATGCTTAGTTCATAGATTAACGCTTTCATACGCAAGTTTCATTCCACACATAGGCTTTGAACCATAGAATCACTAAAGCATATGAGGAAGATCGAATTATGGTGATCAATCCACTGAACTCCAACTTTGGGCATGTGGAGGCCACATTCGACCTGCATTGAAATTGCACCATCCGCACATATACACAACACCCAAAGTAATTTTCTGGTTCGACCCTCCGTTCCTTGCCAACGCTTAGCTCAAGCGATCAACCGATTCCTGATTTCAAGTTTGTAGCAAACAAGTCGAATGGACAAGCTTAAAAAATTAACACACTATTAATTGTGATCTGCAGATCCAATAGAGCCACGAATATCCTCATAAAACCTAATACACCAATTACACTTCGTTGTTAACAAAGGGCACAGATCATGCAAAGGTTCTGTGTTCTATTCTCATTAAGAAGGAACCGATTTCTATAGGTTTTGACCATGATCACGAACTTGGTGATCAACTTTAACGTTATGGCAAGATGAATGACCCAATATTTTTTATATCCCTACAACTTGTTGTATCCAAGATTCATTCGCAAATCTTGCAGACAATTTGATTAAACTGGCATGACACTTCGTGTGAGAATATCCAACCTATTAATGAGGAAATAACAATTACCTCAATTTCTCTTCTTCACCCTTTTGTTGTATATCAATTCCTTCCACTGAATTTATTTGGTTGTGAGTCGATGCCACTCCAGCAATCCAAATATTCACTACAAGCAACTCGCAAGTCTTGGACACAACTTCACTTAATGCCAATCGCATAGCAATTCAACTTGTAGCAAGCCACACTCAGCAGGTATCCAATTCACAGCTCGAATACAATCTTCTCATGGGCTCCATAGTGAAAACATGACTCCAATCAAACACGACTTCATTCTACAAACATTCCATTCTACAAGTCTTCGCAAACATGGTTTCAATTCTCAAAGCACAAGTTGATGATAACAATTCACAAGTTCACAGCTTCTATCACAAATTTATAAACAAGCTTTAGATGGCTCAACGCCTCTTTCCTCTTTCCAATTTAATGTTGCACACAAGTCCACGTTTCTATGCTTATCATATACTCATCAATGCACTATATTTCACGATTCAACCCCCAATACTATAAGCCATAAATCTTCGTGCAATGCTCCAAGCTCACACGATGCTTCATGCTACACATAGTAATGATACAATCCAATCTCCACTTACAACTCCACATCTCATGTTCACAACTTCAAAAGATATAATTAACAACATAGCAGCTCATACCCCTAAACTTTTCTTCTCAACAGAACATGCTCTAATACCAATTCAAGACCATTGATTAAAACAAATAGTGAAGCATAGACAAGTAGAAATTATTCCAAGTTTAATAATTTATTATTTTGGACTTATTGATTGTTTTAGGTGAGTGTGAGGCTAACAATCTTAAGGACCATAGCGAGCAATTACTCACTCAAATTAAGAAACTTAAAAATGATAAGCAATAATCGAAAATAAATTAGAATAACTCATCATGAAAGATGTATCGAAGTCGTCAGATGTAACTATCCAAATTGAAGATAAGGGAACAAATACTGATCCAATGAATATCACAACTCAAAAAGAGGACAAACCAGATAAAGGAAAAACATATTCAGATGTTGTGGTTCAAATAATGAAAAATCAAAATCAAAATTCTATAACCAACTCAACAACATCAGTATTTGAAGTAAATCAGGAAGTTGTCACACACAAGATAAGGGAAAAACAAACCACGAGAACTCCCTATCGACATTTGAATCACAACAACAGGCAACTCAATCAATCTGCATATTTGTATCACTCAGTTCAGAAACAACAAACTTTTGTTCCGAAGACTACTAATGTCAATGGAATTCAGTCTTGTGATAAAAGTTCACACGAAGTATCCAGTAACCACAAGATTCCGCAGAGGATTGATTTAGGATGGTCAAATCCTTTCTCAGTTCGATAGTTTTGTTTATAACTCAGAAGATCATATCAACTTGTATCAACGAAGATGACAATTCCAAGACAAGAAGACATTTGAAACAAAAAAAGAGATCAAGCCTTTTCATCAACAAACTTTGAAGACAAAGATTTTTGAGGAGGAAGGCAATGTTATGAATAAAATATAGATATAAATAATGTGAACATAAATAATAATAACACATCATAAATAATGATTAATTAGTAATTAATTAATGAATACATATGTCCCTAAGGACATGATCGTTCATAAAGGGACACTTGCCTACTGTATATAAGCAGAACCTCATTCTCATTTGTATCATCATTCTCATTCATACATTTTTATATATATTCTTTTATCTTCAATGGAGATCTTCATAGTCCAAGTCTTCTAGAGTATTTAACTCTGAGTATACAAACTTTGTCTGTTACATGACGCCACAAACACCCAACTTTATTTGGCTCAGGTGCTAGGCCTGAGGAACATCCATTCTGGCAAAATCACTTGGAACTTGCACTTGGGTCATACACCTTTAAACTCATGTCACAAGTAGGAATACTATGGAGAGAATGTAACCCTGGTGGTTGACTTAACAATCCGTTGACCTCACTAGTGAACCAACACCGTTGTCACACATGAATCTTGGTAGTCAAATAAGAATAAATTGGGAACTTTGCCACAAACATGATGACTACATAAATTAAAATACAGAGTAGCAACCCATTGGAGCAAAACAAACAACTCAAATTTGACAGTACTGGTTGTCAGCATTCAAGAACATCTGGATGGCCCTGATTCTTATAAATCACAAAATTTTCAGCGCATACGAGTACACCACTAGGACCATGTCCACCTCCTAGCACCATGACGAATAAATTCACACCATTGAAAATAGGCCCAGACCACTTATATGCAGCATGGTTAAGTCCAAGATCGAGTTCGTAAAAAGGTAAGATGCTTATGTGCTTCATTCGCAGATTGCCCAGTGGAATCTTGATCAGCTTCTGAATAATCAAGCTCTACTGGAGCAAAAACAGGATTCTCGAAACCACAAACAACCTCAGCTATTGAATACACTATCATGTGAGACTTATGGGCTTCCAAAGAAGAAATGGTGAGTCTCGTAGCATTGCCTCAGTTGAGAACAATAACAAGCTTTTGCTTCTCGCAAGCCCCAATCATCACAAATTGGCCCTTGGGATCCACTGCCAAATACTACCCTGGTACTATAATTCTGCAGGATTAAAAATCTTATACAAATTTCCCATCATAATAAACATATCTTATTGCTATCCTTCTGTAATAAAAATGTCTGTGTCCTACCTACATCCCGACTTCCCGAAAGTCTCCTGATGAATCTGTTGCTTCAATAGCTGCAAGAGTTCTTTTACGGAGCAAATAATTAAACTATTCTTGTGCTCTAAAGTAACCTTGAAGATGTCCTCGTAACTCCATTTACAACAAGAAGAAAAACATTACCTTTTGTTTGTGGGTCGCAGTAGATATTATCAAGACGCCACGCTCCGATAAATACCGACACTGTGTCCACCTCCTAGCTATGGCAACAACAGTTCGCCATCACAATCGTTGTTGTTGCCTTGCAACTCAGACGCTGACGCCGCCTCGACTCAGTTTTTTATCCTGTCTCTCGATCCCAATCTGGATGAACTGTCACGCTGCTCTTGATTCTGTTAATGAACACAGGATTCTCCGCAAGCCCTTCATGTTAATATGAAACCCTCAGTAGCATAACAGAGGAATAATAAAGGCTCCAAAGCAAAGATTGGCAGGTCACAATTACACATGTCAAATTTGGATTGGACTAAGAGAACACATGGCAACTTTTGATTGGCTAGAGGATGACGAAATTGGAGAGCTCCTATTGGCTAGGGCGAATAGTCACTGCTCACTCCAAGCCCGCAAAGAAAAACGCCTATTGGCGTAATTGAACATTAAATTAGTTGTTGGAAATAAAAATCACCTTCTATTTTTCCTATAAATATACAGAGATAATCATTTAATTAAATCCAAATATAATATAATATAAAACATTAATAATTTTAATATATATTTATATATATATATTATTAAAATTATCATTACAATAGGGCTTGCCACATCAAATGCTCTCCAAGCAACAAGAATCAGTTGTAGTCTGATAAATTTCTTAAATAGAGAGGATGTTAGATGACATGCATCTTGGTGTTAGAATACTTGCATGAAGGGATCTTTAGTTGATGGTGGTTGTGTGGCACAAACAAATCTAATGAAATACATTTAGTTCTCCAATAGCTAGAAATGAAGGAGCGCCTCCTCTTCCAATTCCCCATCCACATTCGGATCAAAGTGAGATATTATTGCCTATTAAGGGACACAAGGAGCCCCTTTCCACCTTTTCTTGCTACTGCAACTAGATATGCCTTGCACTCTTCATGAGGGAAGTGTTACCGCTCAAACTAGCAGGTGTCCTAGGATGGGATCCTATAGAGAAACTACTAGGTCAAGGGGCAACAATAGAGCGATAGCCCAATGTCACCTTAGCTAAGGTTCCCTGCTCTTTTTGGACTTTCACCGATGGGAGTAGACCCCATAAAAGAGGAATCACAATTGATGAATGGATCAATGATTGGATAAAGAGCTATGTTGCCAAGAAACGTGGGTGCGGGGACGGGGATGGGGACAGCATTTTTGGAAACAGGGTGCGTGGGTTCGTCGGGTAATATAATAATATTAAATTTTAATAATTATATTTTATAAATTTTAAATTTATAAATTTATAATTAATAATATATATGAAACTTGAATTCAGATCCTTGATATTTATGCATTACATAAAAATTTAAAATTGTCAAAATGTAGCTTTGATACGAGTTGTAACTTGTAAGTTGTAAGCAATATAATATATTCAGTATTCACGCATATCATTTTAATACACAGAAATAAACTGAATTCAAGCATATAAAACAAATATTTTAAATGAAATATTCGATAATACTTATACTTATAAGTTATAAACTTATAACACTTCTAGAGGATAGGGATATTCATACTCTGAATCAGGTAGGAGATCCAATGTGCACTGATATCTAACAGCAAAGATGGCAAACTGCGTAGACATAAGGGCTGCCAATGGGAGCAGGGGGATAATGTTGAAGTTATATATTGCAAGTCTCAAGAGAGGACATATTGGGTTGAGAGAGGAAAACGAGTCAGAATCCATTCCATAACCAGAAATCTCATTTGCTCAGATTCAAGCCCGTATCCTGTAGTTGCAGCTGCAGAATGAACAAGAAACACAAAATCCAATATGTTTGTAACTTTGTGTTCTCTATCTTGTGTTTAAAAAAGGTTTGTAATTATAAAAAAAAATCTTTTCCATTATTGCAATTTTAAACGACTCTTTCATCTGGTTTCTGGTCAAAGAATAAGGCTCTTGGAGCACAATGGCACATACTGCTAGGTGGGATTTAAGTCTTTGTTTGAACCTGAAAGAAGTACAAGGATGTGCTAAGTGCTTGTATCAAAGTCAATTGAACAACGTGAACCAAACTGCAACTGGCCAGTTTGTAGAGGTTCACATTGGAGAAGGGCCAAAATGTATTGGGAGGCCAGTTTCGTCTTGAACTTGTCAAAACTCAAACCAAATGACTTTGATCTGGACAGACCCTCACTCAATTGGTAACATGTTAACATTGAACAACTAACACCTGTGCATCATTCAGGCAAAAAACAGAGAACACGGGTCTACAGGCCTGGGTTTTTGGTTCCTCCACTATTTAATAATTTATCAGGGCCATTCTGCAAAGAGGCAGAAGAATCATAAAATAAAAAAAACGATTAAGCATACATTAATTTTGAAATGCATCGAACTTTCCTTTCATTATAATTTATAGTGGATAACAATGGCTGAATGAGTGACGCTTGGCTAAAGCTGTGGAATCATAGAACATGAGCTCACATATACTGATCCTGATGTTGACACCGAAACATAGAACCAGATAACATATGCTTCGGATATCATGCAATTCTCTCAACTGTTTGTCATTTAGAGAAAATTCTATAATAGAAAAAAGATGAAGAATTGAAGTTTGCAATAATTAACTCATGCCTGCATTACTATATTGAGGGATTGCTGAAAAACTAGACAACAATTGCCAGATGAGAATTGCTTGGATGGAGCTATGGAATAATCGAACTCGTGATTGTACGGGTTTTTCAGCACACGCGGGTCTTGTGAAACGTTTTTATGGAATAATCAATAATGAAATTGAAAATGAAAACAGTAAAACTTGTAAATACCTGCAGCCTGCTCTGTCCACTGCCGCTGAAGCTGCCCACTGCTGCTGAAGCTGCCCACTGCCGCCGGAAATGGTAAAGGGGGACGGCTGAAGCCTCAACCAAATGGAAAACACTCAAAAGTTAAATGAAATCACTGAAACAGTAATCAATGATCAGTATCACGGTGTTTGTTCTAACTTCTTCTGGTATGTCACTGTGCTCTGCCGCCAAGAATAATCGTATCAGTCGTATCAGTCTGCTCTGCTTGTGTAAACTTTAAGGAGTTAAAGTCATAAAGTCTAAAGATTTAGGGTTTTTTAAGGGTTTTACTTTTGTTATAAATTATTTTTAAAATTTCAATAAAAAAAAAATATTTGAAAATTAAATTTTTAAATTTTAATATAGTTTTTTAATGAAGAACCCGAAGAACCCATGTGAAGAACCCGCAGAACCCACGTGAAGAACCCGAAGAACCCATGTGAAGAACCCGAAGAACCCACGTGAAGAACCCGAAAAACCCATGTGAAGAACCCGAAGAACCCACGTGAAGAACCTGAAGAACCCGAAGAACCCGAAGAACCGAAGAACCCAAACACCCGAAGAACCCAAGAACCCAAGAACCCGTCAAAGGAAAAGAACCCGATTTTTTTTTTTGAAGAACCCGATTCTTCTGGGTTCGTCTGGGAAGAACCCGTACCCGAATCCAGTACTTGGGTGCGGGAACCCGGGACGGGTTTGAGAACCCCACCCCCGTGTGCGGGTACCCATGCAACACAGATAAAGAGTGATTCTAAAATCCTATTCACAAGAGAGACTCAATTAAATAGCTTACTTGCTTGAGAAGCAAGGTGATGGGCTCTCTAAGAAGGGTATGAGGATACCTTGGCCTAGGGTTGGAGGATATGCCTTCACAAGGGGCTTCCTAGACTTGAGGATCCTTATGGAGAAATGGATTCCATGTAATCCTTGTGGAATTTGAGTTATAAATTTGCAGGACCACAGAGAACCCAGGCGGACCCAAACTAGGTCAAGGGTATGGAGTTGATCAACCAAAAAGGGGCTTGACCTAATTAGGGAAGAGAATAGAATCAAAGAACTAATTTTCTTTTGAAATTTGAATGCAATGAATCCAAGTGAGGACACTAACCCAAAATCAACCTAGGGAGAGAAATGATCCTCGAGCTAGGGCTTGTGATATCTCGGGATTCCACTGTCAAATTGTGCTTAAATTTGAAGGACCCCTTGAGAAGACTCCAATGCAACAGTGTGTTGAAGAAAGTGTAACTGTTCGTATTTACAAATGTAACTTTGATCTTTGTACTTGTCAAGAAAAAGAAATATTATTTTTGTAAATTATAAGAATGAGATTCTTGCTCATTCCATAGGTCTAGGAAAGTCAAAGAGTCAAAGACATGTAAAGAGCTCTTCTTGAGCATATGTGTAAATATATATATATATACTAGTCTAAAAGCCCCTCCAAGACAAGCACAATCCTCCAAAGAAAGCATGAAGAAGTCTTGAAGTATAAACACTAATGCTTGTTAGGCTTGAATGTATAAAATACACAAGAGTATTAATAATAATTATTATATATATATATTATATTATATATATATATATATATATATATATATATATAATGTTAAGTATGAATGTTACAATGAGGACCACATTTTTATACCTAAATAGGTTTCCTTTCGTGAATGGTATGTCTTTTAGACATGCCTTTTCACTTAATGACTATTTACCTAATTAATATTTGATTATTTATATGTATATTTATTTTATTTATTTACTTGTTATGAATTATATTCTAACATAGCCCTTTCTTTGGAAGCTTTGTCCTCAAAGCTTGTTGATGAAAAGACTTTATCTCTTATCTGCTACGAATGTCTTCTCTTCACTTGATCACTAATACTTTCTTCATTTCACTGCGTCATTGGTAGTTCATCTTCTATGATTCGCTGGTAACTTTGATTTGAGTCCAGGGTTAGAAAACCCCCCCGCCCCTTTTTTTATTTTTTTATTTATATATATATATATAATAATAAAGTTCTTTATTTATCTTTTTAACTGATTTTTTTTAATACTAATTTTTTTTTTGAATAATATTTTTTTGTTTTGATATATTTTTTTGTTTTAATATTATATATATAGATTATAAGGTTATAATATATAAAGTTATAATTTATATATAAGATGTAATTATATAACTTATATGTAAATTAACTTTATTATTTTCTTATAAAATCGACGACCGTTCAACAGTTACAATGCTTCATTGACAATTTGACCAGATCCGTTCTCCGTATAGGTCGATAGTCAGCTACTTCACGTCACTGAGCCACGGCTGTTTGTGGAGCGTTGTTCTCCATGGTGGTCGACGGTGTGACGATGCGCTGTCCACGGTGGTCGACAGTACTCTATACACAATGCAAACGCTCTGGGGAATGACTCCACAGCCGTCGTGGTTCTCCCTTGCCGTCTGTAACTCCAATTCTTGTACGCACAAAAATTGTCGAGTGCAGAAACACCATTTCTTATACGCACAGAGTTGCCGAGTGCAGAAACCATTAGTGTTTTACAGTGATGCGTCGACTGTATTGAGGCTACGATGTGCACTAGTTGATTGGTGGATGCAACAAAGATGTGGAGGAATTGAAACCAGAGCACGAAAGGTAGATAGGAATTGCAGACCCTACTCTTCTGATTATAGCCCTCTTCACCTACTGCTAGTGCCTGGTTCGTTTTCTTCAAATCAACTTCTTCAGTGACAACTTCAAATCTAACAGTTAGAGTTCCCCCATTAGTAACACGTGTCGGGGCATCCATCAGAACGAGTGGAGTGTTTGACCCAACCCGAGCATAAATGTCAAGCTCAAAAAGAATCTTATCCTCCTGTATAAAGACATCAAAAACTCGCATCCCTGCTGGACCATTTGTAAAGACTATCTCTGCAAAGTGAAGATCAACATAGTAATCTCCAGCAGGAAGATCACCAATTATAACAAAAAGTTTCCAAACCGAGTTGTTTGATAGACAGATGGGCCTTCCTTCTCAACAATTGTCTCATCTATTCTCAGCACATCTCCACCCACAAAATATAAATCTTGTTGAAAAGCACTTCCCAGTGGTTGTTGATCAATAGCACTTATGCACATGACAACATCCTCTTTGGGAATCTCTATATTCTGATATCCTGTTACGAGTTTGAGATGGCCATAACAGAGTGTGGGATCGTCGGAGTTTTCAAAATCCATGTCAATATCATCACTCTGACCCCCATCTGGGTTTTCAAAACCCATGTCATTATCATCACTCTGACCCCCATCATCACCCATATTATGGGTATCAAAATAAGGATTACTCGCCACATTACAGGTAACAGAAGAGGGATTACCGCCCACATTGCTGGTATCGGAAGAAAGATTACTGCCCACATTGCAGGAATCAACAGAAGGCTTATCAACATAAGAAATGTTAGTAACCGATTCACATGATCCTCCTGAAGGTGCATTGGACATATTTAGTTTCCTTTCAGCTACCAATTCCTCTGACAGTAAAACACTCTTATTGATATATGCATAGTTCATTTTACTCTGGTTGAGAATGATATCTGGCTGAAGACTAAGAGAAGTATCAAGTTCAAAATCATTTTCAAGAGCCTGTTTTTTCTCAAGAGTCACCGATGGCAGTTTTTCATTGTCAACATCTTCTTCATTGTTATGATATTGTAAATCTCCTTGTTTCTCAAGGTAATCCTCATCCACATCATCTTCATTTGGATCACCATCTTGATCTATGTCATTCTCATCCATATCAAGACCAACTTCATTGGAATCATTATCTTGATCTACATTAGCTTTATCTTCAACATTATAATTATCTAATGCTTCACCTTGTTTTGTTCCTTCACTGTCACTATCGTCTTCCTCTGCATAACTTTTCTTTAGACATGCAAAAACTTCTGCACATGATTTTTCTAATCACTGAAATGCTTCTTGAATTTCGCTAAACTGCTCAACATATTCAGGACGTGAATGTAATGGCACATTGTGCTGCAAACAACGTTCAAAGACTCACATCATTATATTGTGCGCCATGGCTCTGATACCACTCAAGCATAAAAATTGATAGCTTGTAGGCTTGAATGTAAAAATACACAAGAGGTATTTAATAATAATAATTTATTATATATATAAAATGTATAAGTGATGAATGTTACAATGAGGACCCACATTTATATACCTAAGCAGGTGTCCTTTCGTGAATGGGCATGTCTTTTAGACATGCCTTGACATGCCTTTTCACTTAATGACTATTTAACCTAATTAATATTTGATTATTTAATATTTTATTTATTTACTTGTTCTGAATTATATTCATAACAAGTCTGCAAGCAAAATGATGAAGAAAGGCAATCATGTCAGCCTCAAGATAAATATAAATGACAAGTCGGCTCACAAAGGAGACACAACACTTTCGGTGGACATGTCGGCTCAAATACAGGGACAAACTACTAAATAAAGGAGCTTGCACACTCGCATTTGGACAGTGACATCCTCGCACTCCTCTCTGAAATCTCGGTCAAGTTCAGGGTTACAAGAATCTCAGATAAAGCTGCAGGACAGTGTTTTAGTTAGGAGAAGGATCCCTTTGGTTTTTCAGATAAGGATGATTGTTGTACACACTCACATACTCTCACCGTTTCAGAAAGAAGTGGTCCATTGACCCAATGGATCCTTGGATCCCACAGCTAGAGTGGAAGCCCACCATTTCCAATTCCTATCGCCTGGCTCTGCATAGTACGGATGGTTGCCGGAAACCACATGTGCCATATAACTACTCCCTGAATGTCGCCAATAGACGGATATCTGATACCCACAATCGACTTAGTGCCTGTGGATTTGTCCTACTCCTGCCAACCATCACCACTAAGTCTACTATCCCCACTCTTGACAATATACTAATTAAGTGTTTGTATTCTGGAATCCAAACATCCACTGGAAAATTGCCTCAGTCGTACAAGGTATCCTTTGCTCATGCAAGACCCCAACATGCCCTACAGAAGGAGTGACATGTGTCTCCCTCATGAAATGTAATACCACCTCTGCTGAAGATAACCTCAATCCCCAACCTGTGGCTGCCAACTCGTGCACAAACCCTACTCCTCCACTGGAGAATCTCTATCGTGTCCCTGATGCACTAAAATTCATAGAAGTTGTCTCAAGTAAATCTCCCAAGCCTTGCTACCCACAATGAGGGCATAAATCGAACACAATAAGGCTCCCCTCGGTTGCACAAAATGCCAAAGAGCAAAAGATGCATGGGATCCAATGGGTATGAGCAAAAACCCATATGGACTCTCACGGCTAGTTGTGTGACCAACCTACTCTCTAAACAAAGGTATGCCCACCCCAATCGCATGCCTGACATCCTCATCAAGAAATCTCCCTGCTAGCAACACTCCCCCAATCTATTGTGCAACCTTGTACACTACTTCATACAACCATGTATCTTCATGCCCCCTTGGCATACAACTACACCCTATTACACACCTTTGTGCATTGTTCGACACCACTACATGTTGCCATATCAGCCTAAATCAGTCGATATCCCTTTTGTGTCAATGTATCTATCACTTTGTGAGAATATTAACTATAATGTGAATCGCTCCTACTCCATGGTGCCACCCCCCACATCACCATGCACCTTCATGCTCCTCTGCATACCATTGCTCATCGCTGCATAACCCTATACACCATTGGATGCCACGATCTAAGACTTGATCAGTACGCATCAACCCACATCCTATCAGTATCACCATCTCCACTATCTCATCTCCATAAACCTCAAATGAGTGGACCACCCCTCCTAATCCTCCCTCAGAGATCTGAGAGGCAAATCTCCCTATGTGGCAGCGGCGGTGTCACTACGGTGCTACTCCTCGGTGACCTTTGTGCCCCATATCTCTGTGGGAAATCCTCGTCTCCATACAAGGCCCTGTTTGGTGACCTGCCTCCTACCAAAGTATGTTGATCATCCTGCAACCCCATGCACGGCCAACATGCCAGGGCAACTCACAAAACCTGTCTGCTCCCCTATCAATCTAACATGTCACTAGTGTTGTCTGAGACTCTAAGGGAGATATGAAAGTGTGTGTGCACTCGATCACTGGGTCCACCACTTCATTAATACCATCACTAACCAAATCCATGATGTGATGGGGAATCTGGCCCTCGAGTTCCTCTGGTAACCCACAGCCCCTATTGAACCATTATCCTAGCCATGGATATATCCAGACACCTATCCCACTCCACCAGCTACCAACTCAATACCTCTCACTACCCAACCTCGTGAGAGGGATCAAATGCAAGAACAACTATATGCATAACAACTACACCATGCGAATGTTGCACCCTATGACACTCATGTCACTTCATCTCACTGGCATGGTCAAGACATAAGATCTGTCTAGGTAACTCCGTCGCTCTCTCTCCTGTGTAAATTCCTATTTTCAAGGAAGCCCTACTACAGCAAAACTGAATTTACTTCTTCTACTTGATTTTAATATACATTATCAAGTTATTTTCTAAAAAATATGCAGCCTACACCAATTTAACTTGATTACATGAACAAGAAACTGAGCAAAGAACAAGATACATAGGACATTGTTATTTTGGACAAAATAGTCCCCGAAAAAACCCAATGCGAGAAAATCGGTGCAGTAGCTCTAAGGGTTTTATATTATTAAGCAGTAGTTCTGAATACAATGTTGGATGCCCTCCCAGTAATCCAATTACAGAGAAAAATATAATGGCGGAAAACTAAGTGAGATTACCTCACTTCACCCGGCAGTTTCCAGTTGATCCATCAACAAAACTGGAAAAACCTCGACTATATTTGCGCTGGCCCTACGTAGGTTGTGCATCAGCGTCAGAGGCTCTGTGTCAGCCATGCGCTGCCTCTTCTACCTCTTGGAGCTTCTGCGTCAACCTCTTTCGGTTGTTCCAGCAGCTCCCAAACATTTCCGTATTTCTGCGTGAAGGCAGCCTCACTTCTGCGCTGGCCCTTTTGGCTCTGCGTCAAGACTGCGTGAGCCCAGACTGTCCGAACGTTAGTCCCTCTAGGTGTTGCGCTGCCTCCACTGGTGGCTCTCCGCCTCTCTGCCCATTATTCCAGAACTATCCTTGCCCCTTTGCTGCAGAATGATCACTTAATTCGAATTTCTCAGCTTCCAAGCCCCAAAAATTTCAAACTCTAGATCAATTCGTTCTCTTGGTGTGTATTTCTAAATGAACCCCAAGCCTCCTTATTATATTTTTCTCGTTGAGACTTCAACGACCGAGATTAAGTCTCTAATCAATGGCTAAGATTAAAAACTTGAGTTGATCTGCCTTCTAGAACATTCTCAGCCATATTTTGATTAATACCCATTAATACTTTAATTTTTCCAAGTTTAGACTTAGGAACCCCATTAAAAATATTAATTATTTTAATAAAATACAATCCGAGTGGAATTTCACCAAACAATTCTGGGTTCTTTAAAACTCGTGCCTTAGCCTCTCCACCAATTTTCATGGCTAGAGCACATCCAATGCTACCAAAAACTAACATATCCAATGTGCAGAGGTAACCTAACAATCTTGCAAGCCCCATTCTATGTATGCCTAAAGAGGGTTGCTCTCACACCCCAACATATACTCCTCTCACTGCATCATTAGGGATTTCAACTGTTCACCAATGCGAGTCAGCGTGGTCACTGACTTGGCACAAAATGCTCTCATGTACTCTAGTTCACCATTCTGCTAAAATATGGTTTCCCGGATTGTCTTGGCCTTCTTCCTCACTAGAAGGTTGGCCTTAAGCTGCTGAATCTGTTGTTGGCGTCTACCGTCTGGAAACTTTGTCACAACTCTGGATACATCTGTGCCCATTGGCACCTCGTCAATGGATGGCCCTACGGGTGCATGCTCTAATCTCTCTACCAATGTTTCAACCTAAGCCATCAATGAGCTCTCCAATAGTGATGACTCCTGAGTCACACTATGCAGATCTAAGTGCTCCTCACAGCTACTGATGTTATTTGCCTTATGTGATACCTCTAATGGAATGCCCCATCTCACTCTCTCCTTCTGCTTGTGGTTCTTGAAACCACCCCATCCCACATTTACCAAATTTCACTGGCCTGCCAGGATAAACATGAGACGAAGAGTTACTATGACATGACCCAACCTCCAAGCTCCAGTTAAGGAAGTGGGGCCTACAAACTGACCACAAACTCACAACTCACAACATCCCTCAGGGCTACAGGACACTCAGAGGCCAAAGAACAGAACCACCCCAAGTGACCAAACCCTAAGTTGGGGCTCCTTTTCACTAACTTGGGCTCCCAATCGCACCCTTGACACTGCCTACATGCAGTTGAAGCCCTCCAACTGCACTCACAAGCATTGCTCCATGCAATTGTGACTTAAATTGCTCAGTTTAGCACCTACGATCCTGAGATTTGAACCACAATTCCAGGCCAGCCTCCAGACCCCTGCCCAGAACTGCCTGAGACTTCTCAGAATGATAAATGACATAGGGACGATGCTAAACATACAAAATTTTAACAAGGACTTGACCTAACCAAGCCCAACCACGACAGTCATTTCGTCAAACATATGGTGAACATGTAAGCTATAGGTCATGAATACATATCTTATCATAGGAGTCTAAAACTTATCTGAGAATCACCAAGAAGATCTAATGCCCCCTCATAATAGTTGCAATAACATTTGCTAGTCCATGCATTCATCAAAACATGTCAAGAGCCATAAGTAATATACATTACATACCCAGCATATAACCAACAAATAAACAACATAGAAACCATGGCAACTCGACCATAATATCGCCAACATAATCGCTACAAATATACATGAACCACAATAGAAGAATAGCTCTTATTAACATGTGAAAATACCGACCAAGTCAGAGACTTCCACGTACCACCCGACCATAGACTGCGTTGAACCAAATCTCTCTTTCAGAGAATCACCCCCGCGCCATATTCCAAGCATGAATGTGGGATTCTATGAAATAAACCAAACAAAACCAAGCCAGTGCTTCCATAGGCCAAACCACCTCAACCCTCAACCATAGTAATTCCACCTCCAAGGTCAGACATCACTAATCACCAACCAGATCTGTCTCTACCCAAGTTGTCCAGGACTCCAAGAACTAGTAACTGAACCCACAGCATGCCAGGGCTCCAGCGCGTTTGTCCAACTCAATTATAGGGACTAGTAATTCAACCCACCAAGGGCTCTAGAGCGTTTGTCCCAACCTAAGCTGCAGGACTAGTAACTCAACCCAAGTTGTTCCAAGGCTTCCAGAGCGTTTGTTCTGTTGAAGAAAGTGTAACTAAGGTCGGTCTTCATAATGACACATTCCAAAGTAAAAAATGTAAATTGTATCTAGCAAAATATTTTGTGAATTTGAGTCATGGGTTTCATGCTCAAAATATATTTGTTTTTAGTAGCTCTCATTATGAGCTCTAGGCTAGGTGATAGGTTTGTGTCATTGATGTAAATGTTTACACTTAAAAATGTACAATGTATGACTCCAAGATCAAGGGCGGAATCATATGGAAAGACTCCTCCAAGCTCAAGAACAAATGGCTAGTAAAAGTCTCCTCCAAGCAAAGATAGAAGAGTATATTTTCGGCCTAAATATATATTTATATATCCATTCATGTCGGCTCTATCTCATATTCAAGTCAGCTTAAAAGCATGTTATGTCGGCCTAATGAGTAACCCTTAACACTATAAATAAGGGTCTCTCCTCTTCTATTCGGACACACACTCAAGATCAATTTAGATCTCCAATCAATGTGAAGAAGACTGTCTTTGGGTGCAAGGTAAAGGAGAAGATCAAGGAGCCACAGAGAACTATGTTCTGTCATCCATAACCGCAGGAAGCTCTTCCACACGTGCGAGGCTAGGGCACCATTCTATCTGTCCTCATTGTCAAGGAAAATATTTGGTCTTGGGTCTATTTGAAGGGCAGATCTATGCGATGAAGGGTGACTATTAAAGCGAAGGTTTAGGAGGGCTAGAAGATCCCTAAACCTCCCACACGTGCGAAGGTGCAGGTCATCATTAGGGTTGTATTACAGTCATATGTCATCTTCATGATACAAGTTAATTTGTGGTCAAAAGAATTCGGTTATGGGCCTAGAAGGAAGCTTCTAGCATAGCGAAGCAAGGAGGAGGTTACTAGACCAAGCAGCTCACTCACACGTGGAAAGATAGAGACAGTTTTAGGTCTGTTGTAAGGGCTATTGATCAGATCATATCTTGGAAGCAAATCGCCTTGGATCAAGTCTAGCGTTGAGGACAATAGTTGAGCAAGTGCACTACTTTGGTCAAGTGGAGTTTGGAGAAAGGAAGAAAGAAGAGGAAAGTTATCTCTTCCATCTACAGGTGCAAATTTGATCCATGGAACCGCAGATCAGAGGACAGCAGTAGCAGCAAGTTCTAGCCTTGATCTTGGAGTCAACTTGTTCAAAGGGTCTTTGTATTGGTCTTGGAAATTTTGTCAAGTGAAGATTCTATAAGAAGAATTACCACGGGTTTTCCTCTCAGGTTTAGAGAGGTTTTGCCCTGGCTATTGCCTATATCTTGTGTTACTGTTATGTTGTTTATTATGCATGATCGCTGGTTGATGAAGCTAACACTCATACATATATGAAATTCTTGTTTGAATAAAAGGAAAAGATAGAAATACTTCACAAGCAGTTATCTAAGAAAGAGAAATCATTAACAAATCAAGCACTTAGATTTCTCAACATGTTATCAGAGGGTTGCTAGCACATCAAGGAAGGGTTGATAAAGAACATTAAGGAAGAGGCAAGGCAGTTGAAGTTGAATGCAAAGCAAGATTCAGAATTCAGATCCACATTCTGAAACTCCAAGATCTATCAAAGAGAAGACAAGATCTATAAGAGGAAGTTATCAAGAATCCTCTCACACTTCAGTTGAAGAGCAGATCCTCGAGGATAAGTCAAGCAGATCTCAGGTTCCCTGGCATTCAAGGGTAGTCAATCTTCCTCGAGCTCATTCAAGGCAGCCATCTAAAGTCAAGCTTCAAGGATCATCACATCAAGTATCTTATTTATTTGAGCAAATCTAATCTTGAAAAGGATGTCTTCTTGCAAGGAAAGCAATAACTTAGTTGGAGTTGCCAACTTCCCTTCTTGGAAGAAGAGAACTGACCTCAATTTGAAAGAACAAGAAGTTATTGATTATGTACAAAAGAAAATTGCTGCTCCTTCTGATAGTCAAGAATTGGCTAAGCATAACAAGAACGAAGTGAGAACTCAAAAGATTCTCATAGAATCTATCAAGGACTCTCTGATTCCTTATGTAGCCAAGCTTGAAACAGCCAAGGAAATCTATGACAAATTGATAGATTTATTCTCCGTCAGCACTATAGGAGAAGGGATCTCTCTAAGGAATTAGTTATACAAGATGAAGATCAGCAAAGAAGGTATAACTTCATATTTCATGAGGGTCTTTGAAATAAAAGATCAGTTGCAGGAACGAGGAGAAATCATGTATGATCAAGAGATGACTTCGATAGTGTTGAATGCACTACCTAAGGAGTGGGGAAACTTTACAGCAAGCATATGAGCTAAGGAGGAGGCATCCTCACTCAATGATCTATGGGCAATATGCAAAGTGGAAGAAGCCCGATTAAAGGCCAAGGAAGATATTGCAGTTGGATCCAAGGAGCAAGCATTTGCTGCCAGGTTCAAGAGAAAAGGGAAGTTCGAAAAGTTTGAGAGATCTGGTCACCAGCAACATGCCAAGAAAGACATGTCAAAGATTTAATGCTTTGAATGTCACGAATATGGACACTATCGAAGAGATTATCCCAAGTGAAAGAAGAATGGCAAGAGGAAACATGAAGCAACTCATGTCGCTCAGGAAATTCAAGACAATGAAAAGAAGCCGAAGGAGGAGACTCGGGATCCTTACTATGATTAAAAGATCACCTCCTAATTTGTTTCATAGGTCTTAGTTAGCATAGCATTTAGTGATATATTGTGATTCATGAACATTCTTATGTGTTGTCTAAGTAACTCTTTTAAAGAATGAACTAACTATGTATTATGTACCATCCATGGATGAACAATTGATGAATGAGGATATGTTGAATCCTCTGGAAATACTATTGATGGTTATGATTAATGTATATTGTATTTCTTTATGTAAGGATTCTAGGTAGAAATGAAATTGCTATGTGTAGAAAATTCTTTACACTTTGGTTCTCCGAATCTTTGAAGAATTTTTACAGGCAAATATCCTCTATAGAGAATCAAGGTCAGAATGATGATACCATGTTAAATTATGGTATGTTCTATGCTTAGAGCAGTTTACTTATTTTCTTTTTATTAACCATTGATTAGCAATCACATATATATTAAGTAAAGTGCAAATAGAACATTAAACGATCGACAGAAAACAAGCCAAGACAAGAGACACAAGGTGTGGCGGTTAGCCAGGGACAAACCCCAATGCATGGAAACCCTTTGATCAAATCTTCTTTTATCTTCAATAGTTCAGCAGAGAGAAATAGTACAAAATCAGAATTCTATAATTTTATATCAGCAACAGCAAACCCTAAATTAGCAAAGTCAAACTTAGTAAAACGAGATGAATTTGACCTCCAATATGCTTGGTCAATTTCCCGGTCAACAATCTTCGAACAACCTAAAGAATCAACCCTTAAACAGCCCCAAATACACAGTCAAACTGCAGTGTACTGAAGTCAACTTGCTGCCCCAAACTAGGGCAGTCAACGCTAGTCAAACCTAAGGTCAAATTGCCTCGATTTTCGTGCCACAAAATGTGGCCTACCTAGGAGAGGTAGCGACACCAAAACCGCACTCTTCTAGGGTCAACGCTTGGTCAACGCTGGTCAAAGAGACCTTCAGCAGCTTTTGCGTCCTTCTTGCCCTAATGCATCCTCCTTCTTCCCACGTGTGAATTGCTCCCTTGTGTAACCCAAAGCTAAATAGAGAAAGAGAAGAAATGACTAAGATGAGATGATGATAAAATAAAGCAACCTCACTTGTATTTATATGATTCACTGGGCATGTGTGCCACACATTTAACTGTTGGCCGACCTTGACAATTTGTCAAGTAAATACAAATAAATTCCTATCTCCATAAATACTTGTCGGAATCGGATGATCTTTAGATCAATCCTACACCTCTCGACAAGAGGAATCTAGGAAAAATATCAAATGCCATAAATAAGATGACCCACATGGAGTTTGGCCCTAGTTGCCAATTTTGACATTCCAAGAGAACCTGTAGGGATCCAGTCAACTCCGTTGCAAGTCAAAGAATCCTCAAGAAATCTGCTGCAAGAATCATAGTATATTCAAGACAAATGAGGTATGTATACTTTTGTTTAATATTATAATATCATGTCACATGGTTACAGGTAGCTTGAATCAAACATGATCAAGAGAAAAAGGATCTCCTCCTCTGAAAGGTTTAAAGATGAAATCAACATAATATGTCCTCATATGGAGTATGAGGTAGTTGACTACAATTAAGGAATTCTGATTGGAAGCCCCTGGGAATGAAGGGTATGAGGATGGTAGATATCATGAAATAACCAACCATGATGAAGGCAGTAAACATCCAGAGAACCAAGAAGATTTGACAAGGAAATCTCCCAGAAAGATATAGAGAGTCTGATAGAAGTCTGAAAAGATGAAGACCCTTGACAATCGATATCTTTGGGAGATGTGTCAACATGTATGCAAGGTGTTGATACCTACAAGGAGATGTCAATAGAAAAAGGCCACCACCAAAAAGGTAATATGTGATTTGTTTTTGATTTCTAACTTTTTGGATAAGTTTGGGTATGTGTGCAGGGCCATGGTAAGAAGAGTTGTGAATGATGTCACAACTATATACCTCGTGATCTAGAGCAATCACCGCTCAAAGGAAGGTGGAGCTAGATGGCCTTATGAAGAAAGCCCCAGATGCAAATCCAAGGAGAATGTTAAAATTTCTGTTTTCCCACCCCGGTTTTCAGTTTCTCCTTATTTCTCCCATATAGTTAAATGCCCTTTCCCATAAACATACATTCAACAAGCTGA
>APFE030654231.1:131834-152900 GCA_000404065.3 Pinus taeda
TTGGATCCCTCTCGTCGAGAGGTGTAGGATTGATCCAAAGATCATCTGATTCCATTAAGTATTTATGGAGATATGAATTTATTTTGTTTATGTAATTATTATCAAGCCGACCAGCTCTTATGTAGGCTCTAGAAGCCCAACCGACATGTCTATTCATCATCCTCGTTTTGGTATAAATAGATGAGGATTTGATGTCATTTGGCACACATCTTCATGAGTAGTCTCCTCCTCTCCATGTCTGGGTTTTTGGTGAAGAAGAGAGACACCATGAGTGATACGCTAGTCTTCAAGTGATGCCCTAGCTATTGTACATTACCCTAGCCACAGAGATCTGGCCACAATAAAGGAGGCCTCATACGCAGCCAAAGGAAAGGCCCTATCCGCATTAAGAAGACTCTAATACGCTGAAATGCCCAGCTATATATGCATAGGAGGGAAACCTTACGCAGTTAGACATCCACGCAATATACGCTGTCATGAGGACAATGTACACACAGTTTTGGAAACACTATACGATGAACAGGAAATGTAGATATCTATGCTATTCATATATGTTGTTCTTTACGTTGGGCTGAAAGATTGATATGTAGTCATGGTGACACTATCTACGCAGTTCATATATGTTGTTCTTTACGATGGGCTGAAAGATTGATACGTAGTCATGGTGACACTATCTACGCAGTTCATATATGTTGTTCTTTACGCTAGGCTGAAAGATTGATACGTAGTCATGGTGACACTTACTATGTTGTTCATATACGCTGACACATATACGTTGTTCATACGCAGAGCACAGGGTCATGATAATGAAGCCGCAGTAAGTAACTAAGCTACTATCAAGGTAAAGGAATCCGCAGTAGGGTATGGTGCAGTCATGACACGTAGAAATTGTCGACACTCTCGATGTATGTGGATCCGGCAACATAGATCCGGGAATAGAGAATCCAGTCACGCAGTTTCATGAAGACTTAATCCATGGAGACAGTTAGCAGTCTATGGAGACTCTATACGATGCAGGTCATGGAGACATCAAAGCACTATCATGGATATACACAGTCATGGAAATATCCATACGCTGTCATGGAGACATAACAGTCTCAGGCATACTTGTGAAGACAAGAGTCTGTGACACTCTATGTCTCGATCTACAGTCATAGTCTCGTCATAATCATGATGAGAAGGATTCCTATAATCCCACAAAAATGCACAGCATAGCGATCTCAGTCATAGTAAAGGATGGCTAGTATGAATGGTCTAATATGATGATGATGCACATTAGCAAGGAGCTACATGTTGAATGGGCAGCATGATAGATCAGATCATGGGCAGCATGATAGATAGGATGCATGGGCAGCATAGTGATCATGAGCTGCATGATGATGCATGATGCAGCATGATGGTGCTTCACGGTAAGGTGCAGGAAATGGACGAAAGGCAACACTACGATAGGTGAAGCCGTCACCTTGGAGAATCAGTTGAAGCAGAATGTCTTCAACTGATCTCATCGTTATACGAAATGATCTATGCTAGACCTAGATAAGTCAAAGTGTTGACTTCTGTTGTAAATGTACTCTCTCTCTGCTAAACTTTGAAGATAAAAGAAGATTTGATCAAAGGGTTTCCCCACACATTGTGGGGTTTGTCCCTGGCTCGTGACATATCTTGTGTCCTCTTGTCTTGGCTTGTCTTCTGCGTTTTAAATTTATGTTCTATCTGCAGTTTATCATAATGCTGATGTGATTGCTAACTGTGAGAATTTAAATAAATTGCTCTAGCATAGAACATACCTAAAATTAACATGGTATCAAAGCTGAGGTGAAGACAATGCCCAAGCAAGAGTGAAAGAGCAATCACCAAAGGCAGTTGGGACTAGACAGAAGGATTAATGGGTTCCTTATAATTCACCTTGGGTGAAGTCAAACCAGAGAATGTTATCAGAATGGCGCAGCGGAAGTTTCTGATGGCCCATCTAATGATCACTTCATTGGGAAGTTCGGATCTAAGGGTGGAAGGAACGGCAGATGCCTTGTTGAAATAAGTTCGGCCGTTATGTGAAGGAGTGTCCAAATGGCAGAGACACATCTCTTGATGAAGATAACAATCATTCCTGGGACATCTTCAATGATCAAAAGAATGACTAGTAATGCAGGTTATCAAGGAAATGATCGACTCTTCCACAAAAGCAAGGAACCCCAAAATCTCTTTTATGTACCTGATCGAACCTGATGTCCATCTCGGAAATGGAAGTCAAAGGTTACAAAGGTACGTGTTTGAAAATAGATCTTTTAAAGATACTTTTGAGTTCAGGGTTGTATCAATTTGCCGGAAGTCCACTGGGGACCATGTCCATTGACTCAGCACCGGAGGTCTGTGAGTCAGACGGTGACTAGGATGCCTGAATTCAAAAAGGGGCATGAAGGTACATGTCTAAAATGTACCGAAGGAAAATATTATAAGGGGACTATTCCCCTCATGCAGCAAGTCCACCGGCTTGGAACAACCCGAGGAGTTTGAGACTCGTGATCGGGAATCTCATGTATACAGGTGGAAGAAAGCCCTCTATGGCTTGAAGTAAAACACCTCGGGCGTAGTATGAGAGGATTGATAGCTGTCTAATGCAGTTGAGATTCACTAGGAGTGAAACCGATCCAAACCATTACTCGAAGGTTGTGGATGATAAACCTCTCATACCGGCACCTATGTCTAACAGGTGCAGACTCTCTCATTTATAGGAGACAGAGGGAGTTGGATTCTGAATGTGAGAAGATAAGCTGCAAGCTTGTGACTGCCTCGAGGATCCTAACTTTCAGAAGTTATATGGTAATGATGTCGGACCAGATTTGGGAAATGCCTTTGAGTTTCATAAACTCATTCGCGTTGATGTTCTTGGAGAACCTCCGTCTGGACATCTGTGTTGCAGTTAGCATGGTGAGCTCATATTTGGTTGAGCCTCACTGGATTGGTGCCAAGAATCTTATGAGATATCTTTAGGGCACAATCTCTCATGGATTGAGATACACTGCCGAAAATATGAAACCACATAATTATTCGAATGATGAGTGGGAAGGCAGTATGGAGGATCACTAGAGCACTTCTCAGTGTTGTTTCTCTTTGGAATCTACCTCGATATCCTAGAAGAGCAGGAAGCAGAAGTTGGTGACTCTCAGCACCACCAAGGCAGAATACATAGCTGCTAGTATGGCCTTCTGTGAGGCAGTTTGGTTGTTGAAGCTCTTCAGTGAGCTGTTTGTACACATGATGAATACCACTGTGATTCTCTGTGACAACCAGAGATGGGATTCGATTATTGAAGAATCCCGTATTTGACAATGCTCCAGCCGAAGACATCATCTGGGATATGGTAAGTTGATGATCAAGGAGGCTCCATCGAACTGTGATGATGTATAGGACAGAGCCCCAAGGAAAGATCAAATTTGTGATTTTCCTGGACGACTTGGAGTCATCGAGAGACCTTTGAAGAAGGGTCCTACATGTTACATACATTGAGCTCTGGGAGCTCTGGGGGCTTGCAGTTCTACTGGAGCAACATACGACCACAGGGTGACTCACCCTCCCCTGGTGGTGCGCACTGGAATAAGATGATTCGCTCTCTTGTGGGACAAGATGATTCGCTCTCTTGTGGAACAGGATGATTCGTTCTCCTGTGTAGCAGGATGATTAGTTCTCCAGTGAGACCTGGATTGATGTGTTCTCCATGGCGATTGTAGCAGGATTGATGTGTTCTCCTGTGAGGACAGGATTGATTAAGTTCTTCTGTCGAGGCATCCTACCCATGTAGTCTGGGACTCATGGGAAGTACCTCTCATCTGATCAATGAGCAGGGAAATGAAGTTAGGGACCATAGTAGTACCGATGGATGCATCGGTTCTACCATACTCCTACGCTAGGTGACCTCCATTGATCTGATCAATGATACTGGATCTGGACCAGTCGTTAGGAGTGTACCCATACTTATGACGCTGGACTTCGGGTCGGATTGGAGGACTGTCTGGGACCAGTGGTACACACTCCGAGACTGACTTTGTGTCAGTGCAGTACTGGTCTGGGACCAGTGAGAGTGGTACATACTATGACACTGACTTCGGGTCTGTTGAGACTGGTCTGGGACCAGTGGTACACTCTCTGAGAAAGTGATACTGGTCTGGGACCAGTAGTAGGAGTGGTACTTACTATGAAGCTGACTTCGAGTTGGCTAAGACTGGTCTGGGACCAATGGTATGCACTCTGAGACTGACTTTGTGTCAGTGGAGGATGATACTGGTTTAGGACCAGTGGAGTTGTACTCACTATGACGCTGACTTCGGGTTGGTTGAGACTGGTCTGGGACCAGAGGTACATACTCTGAGATTGACTTTGAGTGAGTATGATACATCCTCGATCATTTCTTCTTCTTCATAGTTCAGCGGAGATGAGCAGAGCAGAACAGAGCCAAAAGAGCAGAGCTAGCAGAGCTGAGCTTAGCAAAGCTAAGCTGAGCAGAGCTAGGCAGAGCAGTGCAAGGCACTAGTGGCCGAGATAGTACAGTTGGACATATGGATCACCGGATGGAGTTCTCCCTAGTTGAGAGGGAGTGTTAAATTGGCAACTAGGGCCAAACTCCATGTGGGTTGGCTTATTTAAGGCAGCTGATATTTTTATTGGATCCCTCTCGTCAAGAGGTGTAGGATTGATCCAAAGATCATCAGATTCCGTTAAGTATTTATGGAGATATGAATTTATTTTGTTTATGTAATTATTATCAAGCCAACCAGCTCTTATGTAGGCTCTAGAAGCCCAACCGACATGTCTATTCATCATCCTCGTTTTGGTATAAATAGATGAGGATTTGATGTCATTTGGTACACATCTTCATGAGTAGTCTCCTCCTCTCCACGTCTGGGTTTTTGGTGAAGAAGAGAGACACCATGAGTGATACGCTAGTCTTCAAGTGATGCCCTAGCTATTGTAAATTACCCTAGCCACAGAGATCTGGCCACAATAAAGGAGGCCTCAAACGCAGCCAAAGGAAAGGCCCTATCTGCATTAAGAAGACTCTAATACGCTGAAATGCCCAGCTATATATGCATAGGAGGGAAACCTTACGCAGTTAGACATCCACGCAGTATACGCTGTCATGAGGACAATGTACGCACAGTTTTGGAAACACTATACGAAGAACAGGAAATGTAGATATCTACGCTATTCATATATGTTGTTCTTTACGCTGGGATGAAAGATTGATATGTAGTCATGGTGACACTATCTACGCAGTTCATATATGTTGTTCTTTACGCTGGGCTGAAAGATTGATACGTAGTCATGGTGACACTATCTACGCAGTTAATATATGTTCTTTACGTTGGGCTGAAAGATTGATACGTAGTCATGGTGACACTTACTATGTTGTTCATATACGTTGTTCATACGCAGAGCACAGGGTCATGATAATGAAGCCGCAGTAAGTAACGAAGCTACTGTCAAGGTAAAGGAATCCGCAGTAGGGTATGGTGCAGTCATGACACGTAGAAATTGTTGACACTCTCGATGTATGTGGATCTGGCAACATAGATCCGGGAATAGAGAATCCAGTCACCCAGTTTCATGAAGACTTAATCCATGGAGACAGTTAGCAGTCTATGGAGACTCTATACGATGCAGGTCATGGAGACATCAAAGCACTATCATGCATATACACAGTCATGGAAATATCCATACGCTGTCATGGAGACATAACAGTCTCAGGCATACTTGTGAAGGCAAGAGTCTGTGACTCTCTATGTCTCGATCTACAATCATAGTCTCGTCATAATCATGATGAGAAGGATTCCTATAATCCCACAGAAATGCACAGCATAGTGATCTCAGTCATAATAAAGGATGGCTAGTATGAACGGTCTAATATGATGATGATGCACATTAGCAAGGAGCTGCATGTTGAATGGGCAACATGATAGATCAGATCATGGGCAGCATGATAGATAGGATGCATGGGCAGCATAGTGATCATGAGCTGCATGATGCAGCATGATGGTGCTTCACGGTAAGGTGCAGGAAATGGACGAAAGGCAACACTACGATAGGTGAAGCCGTCACCTTGGAGAATCAGTTGAAGCAGCAGAATGTCTTCAATTGATCTCATCGTTATACGAAATGATCTATGCTAGATCTAGATAAGTCAAAGTGTTGACTTCTGTTGTAAATGTGCTCTCTCTCTGCTAAACTTTGAAGATAAAAGAAGATTTGATCAGAGGGCTTCCCCACACATTGTGGGATTTGTCCCTGGCTCGCGCCATATCTTGTGTCCTCTTGTCTTGGCTTGTCTTCTGCGTTTTATATTTATGTTCTATCTACAGTTTATCATAATGTTGATGTGATTGCTAACTGTGAGAATTTAAATAAATTGCTCTAGCATAGAACATACCTAAAATTAACACCCTTCAACTAATCAAACAAGTCATCAATCTGCTCCAAAGGGTACCTGTTCTTAATAGTCACCTTGTTCAATTGTCTATAATCAATACACAACCTGAGTACCATCCTTCTTCACAAACAATACTAGTGCACCCCAAGGTGACACACTTTGCCTTATGTATCCCTTATCAAGCATTTCCTTAAGTTGTAACTTCAATTCCACTAATTCTGGAGTGCTCATCCTGTAAGGTGTCTTCGATGTCAGTGTTGCTCTCGACATCAACTCAATAGAAAAGTCCACTTCCGTATGAGGAGGTAACTCTGAAACCTTTGTTGGAAATACATCCTGAAACTATTGCAAAACTGGATACCTCTTCAAGACTTCAACATTCTCAACATCCTTCCCTTTGTCACTAGAAATATGAATTGTAAACAATACACATCCTTTCCTGCTACTGCGTTTTGCCTGCATAGTTGTAACCATTCTCACTGATGTAGGATTTTCTTACCCTGCAAGATTCTCTTCTCTTCGTCATCACCCAAGCACTCAATAGCCTCATCATAGCAATCTACCTTAGTCTTGTGAATGTACAACCAATCCATACACAACAGCATATTGTATGATCCCAACGGAAGCACATTTAGATGCGCTAATGTAGACATGTTGTTCAGCTCAAATTCACAAGATCTCACCCAATGATGAACTCTTTTCTTAGTACCTGTAGCCAAATACACCAACCAAGATTCTGCATGCACTTCTTTATTCAAGCAACACTTATCCACCTGGCACTAGGTCATGACTAATATAACTATAATTAGATCCAGGGTCAATCGAAGCATGCACTTCTTTATTCAAGCAACACTTATCCACCTGGCACTAGGTCATGACTAATATAACTATAATTAGATCCAGGGTCAATCGAAATAGACACAACTTGATCACAAACCTTACTTTCCATCTCGATAATACATGTTTGATGATAATCCTACCTATTATCCAATGTTGCATAAATCTGAGGAATACTCTATCCAACATCCCCAGCTGTATGTGCCTCCTCAACATTGTAAATTTGCAGTCTGCCACCCTAATGTTGTGGACAATCTCTCCTGCAATGATCATTGCCACAAGTCCAACACTGCAAAAGCTTCATGCCCTCACCCTTGTTTTGCTCCTCAGATTGAAATCCCTGTCCTCTGTCAGTTGCGTTGAACTTCTTGTGCCACACTACATTCTCCTTATCATCTGTATCTTGAGGTTTTCCTCTCTTCTTAGCCCACTTTCCTTTATTCTTTTCATTACCTTTCCAATCCTGCTTAGACTCAGTGTTGTGCTTTGATTGCTCATAATAGTGTTTCAACCTTTTGATGGCTTACTCCAGCGATCTAGGCTCATCAAACTCAATCTTACCTTTAAATGATACTGGCAACCCGCTAATGAATCTCTGAATCTTTGATTTTTCCTCTTTAAAATAAGGTACATATCTCAACAACTCCAAGAATTTGCTAGTATACTCCTCATCATTCATAGATCCCATCTTCAACTCATAGAACTCCTTTAGCCTGTCATCATAATATCTTTCGGATAGATACTTCTTCCTTAAAAGACTCTCGAACTCACTCCAAATGAGCTCCTCTTCTCGAATGTCTTTAACATTCTTCACATCTTCCCACCAAATGTTTGTTTTTTCTTTAAGACTGAAAGTAGTTATCCTAGCTTTCATAATTTCTAAATAATCATGCAATCTAAAAAACTTATTCATCCCAAGCAACCAAGCTTCTGCATCTTGTGACTTCTTCATTTCTCAATCAAATGTAGGAGGCTTTGCTTTGAACTCCTCTAGAAAGTATTGCTTCTCACTCCTGTACGGATGGTGGCGGTGACGACAATGATGTCTCTCTGAACCAGAACTAGAATAGAACCCGCGGTCATTACCCCTCCTGTCAAGTGTATCCAAGAACCTACCATCTATGACTGTGTCATCCCTGTCAAACCTATATCTTGATTGAAACCTGATGCCATATGCCCCATTGAGCCTTTCCTTCTATACCTTACTGATCCTAAGCAGTCCCTGTCTCTACAAATCTGATATACTCTGAAGGATGACTGCATTAACTTCTGCTTGCTTCTCCTGTGCCTTGGCAAGTCTTTCCTGTGATTGAATGATCTTGTCATTATCCGCCTTACAACCTCTGATCTCTGCTTTCAAACTACTCAATGTATCTGCTATGTCAAGGGAGTACTCATCGCCATGTTGTTCATCTAAATTGTAGGGAGAATCACGTGAACTGTAGTTCACCATTCTGCTAGCCATCTTGATCTTCTACTTCTTCCTGTAAACATACCATGTCAGATAAACCAAATATAAACATGATCAAACATACCTCGGTGAAGTTTAGGGGAGGCTATCTCATCTGCACAATCAATCCGAATTAACACAACATATATAGATATAATGAAATCAACATAACAATCATCTCAACATCAACATCATGCCAGCGTCGTCATGATGATGCAAACCACGACAATGACCATCACAATGCATGCATAACGAACACATAGACAACTGACATGCATGCATGACAAACACATTTTGCCCATCCAATCCAAGCGTTTGAACCTGAAAGCTCCGATACCAATCTGTAACTATCCCCTCCCACATTTACCCAATTTCACCAGCCTGCCAGGATAAACATGAGACGAAGAGTTACTATGACATGACTTGACCTCCAAGCTCCAGTCAAGGAGGTGGGGCCTACAAACTGACTACAAACTGACAACTCACAACATCCCTATCGGCTACAGAACACTCAGGGGACAAAGAACCACCCCAGGCAACCAAACCCTAAGTTGGGGCTCCTTTTCACTGACTTGGGCTCCCAACTGCACCCTTGATACTACCTGCATGTGATAGAAGGCCTCTGACAGCACTCACAAGCCTTGCTCCATGCAATTGTCACCTAAATTGCTCAGTTCAGTGCTTGTGGTCCTAAGATCTGAGCCACAATTCCAAGCCAACCTCCAGACCCCTACCTAAGACTTCTCAAAATGATAAATGACATAAGGACAATGCTAAACATACAAAACTTGAACAAGGACTTGACCAAACCAGGCCCAACCATGACAATTGTTTCTTCAAACATATGGAGAACATGTAAGCTACAAGTCATGAATGCATATCTGATCATAGGAGTTTAAAATTCATCTAAGAATTGTCGAGAAGGTCTAATGGCCCCTCATAATAGTTGCAATAACATTTGTTAGTCCATGCATTCATCAACCATTCATACATTCATCAAAACATGTCAAGAACCATAAGTAATATACATCACATAACTAGCGAATAACCAGCATAGAAACCATGGCAACTCAGCCATAATATTGCCAACATAATCGCTACAAGTATACATGAATCACAATAGAAGAATAGCTCTTATTAACATATGAAAATACCAACCAAGTCAAGGACTTCCATGTACCACCCGACCATAGATTGGGCTGAAGTTTGAACCAAATCTCTCTTTCAGCGAATCACCCCTGCACCATATTCCAAGCATGAATGTAAGATCCCATGCAATAAACCAAACAAAACCAAGCCAGGGCTTCCAAAGGCCAAACCACCTCAACCCTTAACCACAGTGATTCCACCTCCATGATTGAACATCACTAATCACCAACCAGATTGGTCTCTACCCAAGTTGTCCAGGGCTCCAAGAACTAATAACTCAACCCACAGCCTTCCAGGGCTCCAAAGCGTTTGTCCAACCTGACTCTAAGGACTAGTAACTCAACCCACTAAGGGCTCCAGAGCGTTTGACCCAAACTAGGCTCCAGGACTAATAGCTCAACCCAAGTTGTTTTAGAGCTTCCAAAGCGTTTGTTCCAACCCACAAACATAAGGAATTATGAACACCAACCAAAAAACAATCAAGTGGAAAAACCCACAACACCATGTTTATCTAGAAAATCGTAAGGAAAGGCTAAAGCCACTGTCAATCCAAGCAAATCTCCATGTCAATGACAGCACATAACCAGAAAATCACATGCATATACCATGCATCCATAAATCAGCAAAGCAATCACACATGCAACCTATTACCTGCAAAGAAATACAGTTGTAGTTGTTGATCCACCTTGTGCTTTCTTGCTTTTCTTTTGCCTTCTTTCTCCAAATCCAAGTGAAAACTATAGTGCTTCAAGCATACTCCAAGAATACTCTAAAAGTACTACAAACTGACAAAAGTTGTGAACTTCATAAGCCTTTTATCATTGAGGCCTCCATTTTCTTCATTTTCCTTCATTTTTCCTTCAATTTCTCTCCCATGCAAATATGTTTCTCTTCACCTTCATTTTCTCCTATTTTCCTTTATTTCATAAATAAAATGTCAAATATTACCACTTTGCATTTGCCAAATTCCATAGTGATTTATTAAGCACCAGTGATACCCATCACTATGTTTTGCCCAACATTCAACTTGGAATACGTGTCCCATGACCTTGGTCTTATTTTTATTTACATAGGAAATCAACCAGGGGTTGTTGCAGTTCTTATAGGGTGTTGTTGGTCGAAGCCCAAGTCTCAAACAAAAGAATTCCCCAAATGACAATGTTTACTAAATGTCATGCCCTAGTGCCTGGTACTCCTCCTAGTATGTTGCCAATGGCTCCATCTCCGTGGCATGCGCACCTCTAAGGTCTCTATCGTAAAAATGAGGACGGCTCTAGTCTGTCACCTTACCGCCAATCAACTGGACCAATATTTTTATTGTCTTCTCATCATTCCAAAGGATCTTTTCCATGATCCCTTTGTAGTAACTCCTCCCTCCTTGAGTCACTGGAATGCCTATAGTTCCGCTAGTTATTGTGCATGAATGCTCAAATCTTCCATGATCTTGTTGGCTCCCCCATAGTTGGCCAAGATCATGCTTTGATAGAAAATATGGTCAATTATCGCACCCCAAGGCCACAAGCTCCTACCTACACCGGACATGGTTGATTGGCGGTAAGTTTTGGCACACATCTTTTTTGATCGTGCACATGCCAACTCTTTATTGTTGTTTCCCTTTAAATGGTGCTCAATTTTGGCTTTTTTCGCTGCCTTTTTTGTTTGTCACTTGCCCTCCCCCATGACCAGGTCCTCTACACCTATGGCTGCCCCTCCTTCTCACTCATGCAACTCCATTCACTAGGCTTGCTTTCCCTGACAATCCATCCAACTTGGGAATGCTTAGTGCCACAACAAACATCCTTGGAATCCTACTCCTTGAACTCGCTCTTAAACACCCCATCACCAAACAACCTACATTCTGCATTGCATTTTGTCAAGTATTTTGGTGTATCAGTCAACATGCCAAGGCAAAGAGCTCAAGCACATCGCAGCATTGCCTATTATAGACAGATGGAAAGTTCTCGAGCCCAGGAAAAGGTTGAGACCTCACCCAACCGCTGCAGGGCCAACACACCACTACAAGTGCAAGAGGAAATAGACACAGCTGAAAGGGAAATTGCGAGAGATGCTACCTCTTGGACATAGAAATAGCTAGTGAAATTGTTGATTGGGTCCCAGATGTTGGTCACGTAAAAGGGAGACTCAACCAATATATGTACACCATTGACATATATTGGCACCTCAAGAGGTTTTTGGAACATGTAATGGTGGATCGGAATGCAGCCCAGGATGAAACTTTGTTAATGCTCAATGACCTTCACCTCACATTGAAGGGTATGGATCGCCCAATGCAGAGAATTGAGACACATATTGGTCCTCCATCTAATCCAGGCTGCTCACCAGGTAGCAGCAAAGAGCCAATAGCTGTGGAAGAATTTGACTCCCCGAGACTGGATGATGGCATCAATACACTCTTTCAATGCTTTTCCTCATTTCTGGTTTTTTAGTTTTCCGTTTATAGATGCATATGATGTTTTAGAGTGGCACAGGCCTCACTAGTGGTTTTGCAGTTTTATTATATATGAACATGCTTAATTTTTGGACAATGAAACAACTCTGGTTCTGCAAATGGTTTCGTTTTCCTAGCAGCAGACCAGAGCATGTATTTTTTATCAAATTAAGTAATGAAAGTTTGCTTACAGAGAAGAACAAAAAAAGACAAGAAGAGAGAATATTTCAATTTGCAATAATCATCCAATTTTGTAATTGTTTTCTCAATTAGGAGTAATAGTAAGAATATTCAAACTAATTTGTTTCGGTTTTTTCCTTTTAAATGGCATTCAATAGCCTATGGTATCATCGCCAACCTCTTTTTTATCAATGCATATGATTGTTCCAAATTAATTATAATGATTCATTTCTTCAGTTGTCGAAGAAGGTTGTTGACTGATCCAGAGAAATTGGGAAAACTTGTAAGCACGCAAGATAATTTCAAAAGAAAAAACAATTTAAATAAAATTGTAAATACAAAAACATGGAAGCCGTCAACACAATTTCAAAAGAAAAAACAATTTTGATAAAAATTGAAAACACAAAACATCGAAGCCCCCTACAGAATTTCAAAAGAAAAAACAATTTAAATAAAATTGAATATACAAACAGATCGAGATGGGGAGTCATGAATAACATTATTGCATTGCAAAACAATAAAATAAATCAGAGACAAGCATTAACGTTAGAAAAAAAATACTGCCTAGAAAATTAATTGTAAACGGCTTCAGCAAGCGTTATGGATTGCACACGATGATAAAAGGCAGATAATATGTTGGAAAAGCACGAGTTAAGTGTAATAGGTAACATACAATCAGCATGTTAAAAGTCATTTTATTTAGGCATGTTTCGCACAAAGAAGAAATTCTGCAATAGATTTCAAAAACTAGCATTTCGAAATAAGTAGAGGATACAAATAAGACAAAAAGGAAAAAAATCTCAAGAGGTTTTAGTTTGAGATATTTTTTTCTGAGAACACTGAACCAGAATTCCTGTATTTTGAGAAAAGAAATTATAAAACGCCTCGGCAATCCCGTATTATTAATATTATTTTCAGGATTAACTGCGTGGAATACGCTCAATTGTCAGTTAATCCTTATAAAAATATGAAAATTAACCCTCTTACCCTACGAAACATGAATAATTCGCTGCTCCCTTCGCACATTTGTATAGGTAAAAATGTTGTTAAACAATCATTTTAAAGGGTTTTGAAAAAGGACATCAAGATTATAAGAAGAAATACCAACGATTGCCTTGGCAGTAAATTTGGGAAAATGCACTTACAAGCTTGATGGCCACTTCCTCATTCGTCTGGGTGTTGGTACCTGAAAATGGATGGATGGATGCAAAAGCCTTTTCCTCAGCGAATAATTAAAAACAGAGAATAGACGTGCAAGTAAATGGCGTTGTCTACCGAGGCCACAATTTCACCCAGCTGGCAAGTTTCTAATCCGAATCAGGTATTTGTTTTAAAAATCTCAAAATGGAGTGTTTAAATCGTGTTTTTGTTTAAATCGTATTTTTATTGTAGAAATAAATTCAATACCATTCCAAAGACCAGTACCCAAAATCCTATCAGCTGTAACCCGAAATTTCAAAAATTGCTGCGAATTTTCTCAAAATTGGGCCAGAATTCCTATTATTTTCCGGGCAAAATTGTGGTCTCTTTAGACTACGCAGCAAGTAAATTGTGGACATTAAAGCAAGTAAATTGTGGACATTAAAGGGAATTGAACCACTGACCTAGGTAGATCTCGCCGAATGAGCCGCTGCCTATTTTTCGGCCGAGTCTGTACTTGTTGCCGACGCGAGGCTCCATGGGTTCTGACAATACCCTTCTTCCTTTACAAATCTCCTCTCATTCATTGGAGAATGAGGCAAGGCAGGCATGCATTCATTCCTATTACATTTCCTTTAAAGCCTTCTCCTGCATCGCTCACGCGACAAAATGAAAGACGACGCCGGCAAGTCATGATTAGAGACAAGGAATAGCGACGAGGAAGAAAGGTCATCGGTTCGAACCCTGAAGGCGGCAAAGGGTTTGTACCATGTCCTCAAGTTTAGTCAGTGGACGTCTGGCTACGGTCTTTTGATTCTTCCAATAAAACATCCTAACGGTTAGGCCTTTTTCCGACTAGTAAAAACATCCTGACGGTTAAGGAGCATCTCTTCTCATAAAGCCTTCCTGTGGCTTATCCGATGACGATGCTGCTTTACTGCATCATCGCCCGGTACCAAAGAAGCTTCTAGAACGGATTGGTATTTATTTACTCCCTGTGCATAGTTAAATTTAATGTTTTACAGGCGCTCCGTTTCTCATTGGAATGGAGACTCCAGGGCATGTAGTTTAGGATAACTGCATAGACTTGACGCAATGATATATATAAAAAGTATTAAATGACGGTGATTTATAAATAGTTAAATTTTAATTTTTCACAGACGCTGCGTTTTTTCCATGGGAATGGAGACTCTAGGGCATGTATCGTTGAGGATATCTAACTAGAATTGACGCAATGTTATTATGTATCGAAGTAGGGTGAATTATAAATAATTTAAGCACCTAAATTGTGGAGTAAAATATTTTAAGTAATAATAAATTAAAAAAAAAAAAAATATATATATATATATATATATATATATATATATATTATATTAATGTTGTTTTTTGGTTTCTTTAATAAGAAAAATTATTTGTTAAATTAGAATAGTTCGGTGAAGTTTATGTTTAAGTTGGGTTATTATTATAATTTTTAGATTAATGTTAATAATACGCTAATCAAGTAAATGCGAAGCTGTTTAATAGATTTATTAAAATTAAATTAAGTAATAGATTATATTAATTAGTGTGGGCAGTAGTTTAATTGGTTGGATCCCTTGTTCATTGACCCTAAGTCATGAGGTCGGGTTAGGCTTTTAAGTCAAACTGAATAGAGATTATATTAATTAGCCTAGGCAGTAGCTTAATTGGTCGGATCCCCCTAAGTCATGAGGTCGGGTTAGGCTTCCAAGTCAAACTGAATAGAGGTTATATTAATTAGTCTAGGCAATAGCTCAATTGGTCGGATCCCCTTGTTCGTTGGCCCTAAGTCATGAGGTCATCCGGGTTAGGCTTAGAAGTCACACTTAAATAGTGGATGGTTGGACCATTCCCTACAGAGAAAATTACTTGAAATTATGTCTCTACATTGCTCACTATTTAAGCCTTTGCCAAGTTCTGCCTCTTCATCTAGTCCTGATGATGAACCACACTTGTAAGTCATGAGGTCGTTCGGGTTAGGCTTAGAAGTCACACTTAAATAGTGTATCCCTACAGAGAAAATTACTTGAAATTATGTCTCTACATTGCTCTCTATTTAAGCATTTGCCACATCAGATCCTAATGATGAACCACACACTTGTTGATTCGAAACGGGCAGACCAAAAATTTCTCTTATATGATTTCTACCAAAAGACTTTGCTTAAAAAATATATTATATTAATTGAGCTTGGTATAAATGGTTACGAGAAAAAATGTTATTATGTTTACATAAAGTTGTTGTAATGGCTTTTAATTCTTATTATTTAACTCTTTGTATTTTAAAAAAATTAAAAAATTGTAATTATCTTGTATTTAAAAAACTAAAAAAGGTTTAATAATTTCAATTTTTATTATTTATTGAATTTGTAGGTAGAGAATTTAAATTTTGCTTTAAAAATTATTCAAAAAAATAAAAATATAAATATAATTAAATTTAAAATTAAAATATAATTATTAATAAAACAAAAATGAAATATTATAAAAATATTTATCAATCTTATTGGATTTGTTAAATTATTTTAAAAATCAAAACCAATTTACATAAAATTATTTAAAAAAAAACAAACAAACAAACAAAATCAATTTACATGATCTTTTAATAACATCATAAAACAAGTGCTACGTAGTAGCTAGTGCCTGCCATTTAGTTTAAATATAGCTAATTGGAGTGTAAACAATGTGAAATGATCAATTAAAGCCTTCTTAAAAAATTAGAAATGAAAGTGAAAATATTGTGCTAAAATGTTTCTTTTTGGTGAGCACCCTATCTCATAGATTGTAATGAAGTTTTATAACTTTATCTTCTTGACAATGTTTGGTTCAAATTGATGTGAAGAAGCTCAATTTCAACTCAATGAGATGTCAATTCCAAGAACTTGTATTGCACAACCAATTATCTCCTACAAAATTCATGGGAATTGAACATGATTGATATCGAGTTGAATGCAATTGTGTTTGTGGCACTAAACGCATGAAAATATGAAACACAACTTTTATCGTTATCTCTCAAATGACATCTCTTTCATTTGAAGAGAAAAATTGAGTTGGGATGATCTATAATTTGTGATTTAGTATTAAATTATTTTTTAAATTAAATTATAAAGACAAGTTAATTAATATTTATGAATAATTTGTAATAACAATTGTTTTGCTATTAATTTAACAACTAAATTATAACTAGCATAGTGATATGAAATGAATCACTAATAATTATAGATGGATATTTAAACATTTACTTTCTAATCAAATACTTAGTTCCTAAAACATTTAGTATGAAAAGAAAAAAATTAATAATAATAATAATAAATTAATTAATTAAATTAAAATTAAAAATTAAAATAATAATAATAATGATAAATTAAAAAATTAAAATTAAAATAAAAATATATATATATATATAATATATATATATATATATATGAGATTTGTGATTTAGTATTAAATTGGTTGAATTTGACACAGTCACTTTGAATAAAACTAGGAATAAAGTTGCAATAGATTAAACCGCTTTAACAAAATTCACACATTAACTTTTTGAGTGGTAACTAAGACCGATCTTCTGTGTTTGGTTTGAGAAAAGAAGATAAAACAACTTTAACAAACTAATTGAAACACATGAGAAATTGAAGACTAACCTCCAAGTGAATGTTGAGCAATTTCCAACTACTTGAAAAGAATATAGAACTTCAAAGTGGGATCTTGATAATACCCCAGCTAATACCCTAGCTAGAGTTTCAAATCCGTTGACGTGCAATAACAAAATACATTAATCACACACACGAAAAATAAATAAATAAATAAATCTTGAACTCAAAAAGATTAATTTCTTGAATTCTTGAATTCAATTTTTCATTATAAAATCAATTTCTTGAATTTTTTATATAGTTGGTGTAAGAAATTATAAAAATTATGCTTAAATCAAACAAATTCAACAAAGTTGGGAAAAAAATGCTCACTAGATCCTAAAAATTAGTAACTATATGGAATTCTAAAAACTAATAATTAATTATCATAATAGTTATTAATTATAAAAGCTATGTGTGAAGAAGAAAAAATATTATGATTAATGTAAATGGAATTGGAAATAGAGAAGAAAAAAAACACAGACACACACATACACACATATATATATGATGATGATGATATATGATGATGATGAACGTAATAAAACTTTTTAAAAAATTATTGGGAAAATATTTTTTAATTATTTTTTCCTCTTTAAAATTTTGTCATCTTAAAAAAACCTATACAAAAGAGAAGAAAAAAAATATAAGTCAAATTAAAAAGTAATAAAACTAAAAAAAAATATTTATTTATATTTTCTTCTTAAATTGAAAATATGGAGAAAAAAATAGAAAAAAATCAAAAAGTTAAATAAAAAGGAAATAAAACTAAAAACAAAAAATTAGTAACTAATAGAAATGGAAATTGCTAAATAATCCATAATAGAATGATGCATTGCAAAACATAAATAATATTAAAGATATTGTTACTTCTAAGTTCAAAGAAAAAATGTGGTGTGAGAAAGATTTAGCGGCTAAAAGAAAATTAAGTTATTATAAGAAAGTCATCAACCCCACCCTAGAAGATCAAAAGTATCTCTCTATTTTAACTAGCTCAAAGAAGAAAATTAATATAGCAAAGATTATAACGAATTCACATGAGCTCCACAGTGAAACAGGTCGTTGGGCAGTTCTTAAAACGCCATGGATGGAAAGGATCTGCCATATATGTGAGAATAGAAACATCGAGGATGAAAACCACTTTCTCTTAGAGTGCCCCGGGTACAACCACATTAGATCTCAGTTTCACAATCTTTGTTACAATACTGACCTTCCTAGCCTTTTACAATGTCAAAATTATAGTGAGCTTGGGAGGCTTTCTTTCAAAGCTTTTTGAGCATGGGAATAAAATATTAAATCAAAATAAATAATTTGTTTATTTAAGTCCGATAGACCAATGTTTGGTCTCGGTGGACGTTAACCATCATCATCAATAAGACCTCGACCAATCACCTTACAAATAAATAAATTAAAATAATAATAATAAATAAATGGTTGGTATAGTATAATAATTTATTAAATTCCATATATAATTTTTTAAAATAGTAACATTAACATTAATTGTAAAATAGAACCACTACATTAAAATAAGTGTTTAATATATATATATTTTTAAATAAAATCATTAATAAAAATAAAAGTATATGTTATGTTTTTATAAAAAATTAAAATAAAATGTAAAATTATAACATTTTTATAATGTTTAGCTAAGGTAGTATAAGGAGGTAATCAATCCCATTTTTGCTAACCATAATTATTTCTTTGTTTTAACCAATGCTAACAAGAAAATGAACATTGCAAAGATAAGAACTAACTCCTATGAGCTTCAAAGTGAAACCGGGGATTGGTCTATTCCCAAAATACCTTGGGATGAAAGAATTTGTCAATTGTGCAATACCAAGAGGATTGAAGATGAAAAGAATATTCTCCTGGATTGTCTGGCTCTTACTCACATTTGTTCTCATTTCCAAAACATTTGCCACACCACCAACCTTATTGACTTGTTCAGCCAACAAAACTATAGTGATCTAAAATAAGTTATCAAGTTTAATATACAAATCTGTAAAATAAAATCATTAATAAAAGTAATAGTACATGTTATGTATTTATAAAAAATTAAAATAAAATGTAAAATTATAAAAATTTTATAATGTTTAGCTAAGGTATTATAAGGACGTAATCAACCCCATTCTAGCTAACTAGAATTATCTCTTTGTCCTTACCAGTGTTAAGACGAAATTGAACATTACAAAGATAAGAACTAAGTCCCATAAGCTTCGAAGTGAAGCCAAGCATTGTTTTATTCCCAAAAATGAGCATTACAAAAATAAGAACTAACTCCCATGAGCTTCGAAGTGAAACCGAGAGTTGGTTTATTCCCAAAATACCTTGGGATGAAAGAATCTGACAATTGTGTGATACTAAGAAGATTGAAGATGAAAAGCAATTTCTCTTGGATTTTCGGGCTTTTACTCGCATTTGTTCTCATTTACAAAACATTTGTCACGCTACCAACTTTCTTTACTTGTTCAGTCACCAAAACTATAGTGATCTAGGAATGCTTATTTCCCTCCCCTTTGATCATAGATATAAAATATTAAAAAGTATAAATTAATCTCTTACTTTCTTAAGATCTGGTAGACCTCATTGGTCTCAATATCATCATCATCATCATCATCAATTTTTTAAATTTAAATTATAATTAAAATATTAATAAAGAATAAATATTAATATATATATCTATAAACGATTATACATTACATTAAAACATTTTGGTTTAAAGGCCAACACCTTGTACATCCTGAGTCAAAAATTCATCCACTAATGTCCAAAAGTTCCCAGAAAAATTATCACAATTTAAATCATGGTTATTGATTATAGGTTTGAATTGATTTTCTCCATACAGTGTCCAAAAAATGCCTAAAAACAATATGTAATTGCAAAACATATCAAAAGAAGGCTAGCATTACTAAAACATCACATGTTCTCCATGGCAACGTTGAGTTGGGCTTCATTTCCTTCTTGCAACAGTTGAGGCAGGGAGAAGTCCTAACCAACGACAATGTCAGTACCAATTTCCTTAGTTCGCCTCGAGTTCCCAAAGATCCATGGAAATAATTCCTTGTGCCATTACGAGGCCCCTCATCATTATCATCATATGCCCATGTCAAATTATCCACGCGAAAACTCAGTATTTCAGTCACCAATTACAGTCAAGCCATCTTGACCTCAAGAATGCCCATTTTCTAACTTAACATCTCGTATTGGGTTCACGCTTCAGATAAGATCATCTTTGCGTGCTTTGACACCAACGCTATAAGGAATTCCATAGCACCTGCCATCTTTACTAAAGAAATAATGGCCTCTTCCTCTCCAACTCCATAATCACGATCCATGAGATTGAACCTACACCAAACTTGCTAACAAACTTCGAAAATTATGGCTCAAACCACAAATTCAATGCTTTCAAATTCACACCAACGTTCTATATAAACCATCGGTTCAATTCTCCGTGATTTCAGACCTATGCTTCCACCATTAATGCCACATCGATTCTTAGACCCTATATGATCATGAAAATCTTAAAACATAATGGATATAATTGTAGAATTGAGGCTTCTGTGATCCATCATGGTTATAAGAAGAATTTCGGCGTAAATCACATAAAAAAAGACCTTTGTCGACGCGTTTCGAACCAACCAGTGTGGTTCATCGTCAGGACAAGTTGAAGAAACAGATCGAGTCTAGCATGTTAAATAGTCTGACTAGAGACTCCAACGGCTAAAAAAGACCAACGGCTAATTTTTGACTCATGGACCCCTGTCAAATTTTCATTTATTAAATTAATATTATTCTTAAT
>APFE030654231.1:182178-193780 GCA_000404065.3 Pinus taeda
AAGCTTCAAAGTCACATCAAGCGAGCCTGAGCCACAACCTGCCACACCAGTTTCAGAGTTGTAGCCAGAAACAAAGATGCCCCTGAGCATGCCTTCAGTTGGTAATTTGGGACACTTCCTCTAGCATAAGACTTCAGCTTCCTGCTAGTTTCGAAAGAATTCCAGGAACAAAATTGAGAACACTTCATCTAGCAGAAGACTCCAGCTTCTTGCCAGTTTTGGAAGAGTTCTAGGAATTGCATTAAGCATTCCAGAGTTGTTGGTCATCCTTAAACCATCACAGGTTGAGACTTCCCTTTTCAGGTTGAAGTTCTCCCTTTTATGCGAGGTGAGACTTCCCTTTATTGGTTGAAGGTTTCCCTCTTCAAATCAATAGGAGCACTTCCTCTAGCAGAAGACTTCAGCTTCTTACCAGTTTTAAAAGAGTTTCGGGAACTGCACTAAGTGTTCCAGTGTTGGTGGTCATCCTTAAACCACCGCCCTTTATACCAACATTTCAGAGAGCACATTCAGCCTAGTGCTGCCATGAATGTTTTGCACATTTTGTATTACAGCTCTCTTCTTGGGCTCATACATAACCCTTCAAATTAAGGGGGGGAATGTTGGACACCTAATCCTCAATGAGTTAGTGTGAAAGCCGAATAGACAAAAGGAGTCCAAGAGACCTTGGGATGTGAAACCCAACGGTCACAACATGTACTATAAATGTAAATCATTTGTTAATAAAAATGTACTGTCATGTTTTATCTTTCCTATTTGTGGTTGCCCATGTGTGTTTAACACAGTTCAACAAGGGACTTGGATGCATTTTAGCAAGGGACTAGAACGAGTAAATCCAAGGGCTTGTATGCTGGTTGCAACAACTTTAAAAAATGAGATGTAGAAGCCCTACCTATAGCTAAGTAGAAGCCCTAACGTTGTTCTAAATAAGGGATGCCCTAACTGTTGTTCAAATTGAAACACAATCATAAAGGATAGATCCAATCGTTGTCATGAAGGGATCCTATTGCTGTCACCCTAACGCTGTCATGGAGGATCTATCCTACCTTAGCCGTAGTAAGGAAGTAAACACTAATGATGCCCTAAATCTAATACGTTGTCATGTGCGGATGATCTAACACGGTCATGATGAAGAAGGGTTTAACGTAGTGGAGAAGGCATCTATAACGCAGGTCTAAGAGACCTTATGACGCTGATCTATGATACCCTAAATCTTCTGTCAATGTGCCCTAGTCGCAGGCTTGTATGAAGATTTATTAGCAGAAAAAGGAGACATATATACAACTTTCTAACGCTGTCCATGTGCTCTAAAAGAAGGTCTAATAAGAGACCTTAAGACACTGTCAAAAGGAAGGCTATTCGCTATCCTAAGGATTTTATCTACAACAATCCTATATACAATCTCTCAGAGGAATGACTTCAGACGATGACAGTATATGGATCTGCCTTCATGCAATGTATATCAGTGATATATATATGTGTGTGTGTGTGCACTCTTTCACGGTTTGATGAAAGTAAAGTTTCAAAGGCATTCTGCTATGTGCTAGGCCTCAGGCCATAGCACCATAGTTAGGACTACCTTAGTGCTGCTATCTTAGTTTGAAGATAGCGTGATGATGAATGCTGCAACATGATGTAAAGGGGTGCAACATGATGTGATGGATGCAGCAACATGGTGCAGTAAGGTGCATGGAGCAACATGTTTAGATGCAACAGTTGGATGCAGCATGGTGATAGAGACAACAGTTAGTGGTGCAACATAGTGAACAGTGATGGAATGGTGCAACATAGTGAACAATGATGGAATGGTGTAGCATAGTGCACAATGATGGGTACAACAGTATGATGGTGCAACATAGTGCACAATGATGGGTACAACAGTATGAATGGTGTAGCATAGTGCACAATGACAGTGGTGCAACACAGTGATGCATAGTGCAGTATGATGCATAGTGCAGCATGATGAATAGAGTGCAACATGATGATGAAGAGCAACATGTTGGGTACATCATGATGAGGTACAGCTCAGTGATGGTGTAGCACAATGATGATGGACATGGTATGATGGTGCAGCATTGTGCAACACAGTGATAGGTACAGCAAGGTGATGGAATCCCCTGTGTCCAGATCAGCTACCTCATGTGACATCTTCTTAGAGAAGATCTCTACTCTTATTTTGATACGTCAAGATGCTAACTTTTTATGTATATGTACTATCTCTCTCTATGCTGAACTATTGAAGAACATATGAGAAGAATTGATCAAGGGTTTCCCCACATTGGGGTTTATCCCTGGCTGGCGCCACATCTTGTGTCCTCTTGTCTTGGCTTGTTTTATGCGATTTATGCTTATGTTCTATCTGCATTTTATTATCATGCTTAGTGTGATTGCTAATCTGGAATTGATATTGAGCTAATATGGAAAATTGAAGTAAATTTTCTCTCAGCATAGAACATACCTAAAATTAACAGCTTGTATGACTGGAGCTTGACAAATACCCATTCTCCAACTTCAAAATCTCTTTCGGTTCTGTTTCGGTCAGCTTGTTGCTTCATATGGTTTCTTGCACTATTTAAATTTTCTTTTAGGGTTCAGATGATTTTTTGGGTTTCTTCTAATTGGTTTTTAACAACTGGTAGATTTGTGTGGACGGTAGCTATATCCTTCCATTTCGGAGGTTCGTACCCATACAAAGCTTGAAATGGAGTCATTTTTGCTGATGTATGATAAGTAGAATTATACCACCATTCAGCAAGATGCAACCACTGGGCCCACTTATTTTGTTTTTCTGTAGCGAAACAACATAGGTAGGCTTCCAAACATTTATTGACAACCTCTGTTTGTCCATCTGTTTGAGGGTGGTAAGCAGAAATCATATTTAGGTAGGTTCCTATATGGTTGAACAACTCTTTTCAAAAATTACCCTTAAATTTGGTGTCTCTATCACTCACAATGACTTTCAAAAAACCGTGTAATTTATAGATATTTTTGCAGAATATCTTAGCAATTTGTTTAGCTGAGTCTGATTTCTTCATTGCAATAAAGTGAGCATGGTGAGTCTGTTGACTACTACGAAATCTTATCCTTGCCTTCAGATACAGGGAATCCCTCAATAAAGTCCATTGGTATTTCTTCCCATTTCTGATTCGCAATGTTTAAGGGCTGAAGAAATCCAGGTGTCATAATCTTTTCACTTTTATTTCTTTGACTCCGCCACATACTTCTGAATAATTGACATGCATCCCCTTCCAAAAGAATAATTGACATGCATCATAGTAAGTTTTAAAGAATCCTACATGTTCGGTTGACAGTGAATCATGTGACTCCTTGAGTATCTTGGATTTAAACTTGGAGTTTGAATTCAGATAGATTCTTCCTTTGTACCATAGAATGTCGTTCTTCCATTCAAATTTTAAGTTGTCTGGAAGGTTATTGATTATCAAAGTTATTTTTGGATCCTTAGCATACTCACTTCAAATCTCATTAAGCCATTCAGGAACAACAACTGAGACTACAAATAGTGTTGGTTCTTCATCTTTCCTAGACAAGGCATCTGCTACTACGTTGTCTTTTCCTCTTTTATGCAGTATCTCCATGTCAAAGGCAGTAATTTTTTTAATCCATTTTTGTTGTTCTTCGGAAAGTGTTTTTTGTTGAAGGAGGTGTTGGAGACTGTTATGGTCTGTTCGAATGGAGAACTTACTTCCCAAAAGATATTGTCTCCACTTAGCCAGTGCGTGCATAATAGCGAGCATTTCTTTGTTGTAGACTTCTCTTTTATTGAGCTTCCTAATTTCAAAAGCTATTGGATGCCATTCTTGCATTAACACTACACCTATACCGAATCTGGAAGCATCACACTCGATGATAAATGGTTTAGATAAATATGGAGTTTCCAATACCGGGGCATTAGACATAACTTCTTTCAGTTCTTCAAAACACCTTCCTGCTTTCTCATTCCATTGAAAATAATTCTTCTTTAAAAGGTTTGTTAGAGGTGCAGTTATATGTACATAGTTTTTAATAAATCTTCGGTAATATCCAATCAATCCTAAGAACCTTCTTAGCTTGGATATATTCACTGGTTTGGTCCATTCCTTTATAGCTTTGATTTTGTTAGGGTCCACTTTTACTCCTTCATGGGATATTGTGTCCGAGAAATTCTACTTCTTCCTTCCCAAAGGTGCATTTGGATTTCTTGGTGTAGAAATGAGACTCTTTCAGTCGTGTAAGAACTTTATCCAGATGTTGTAGGTGCTCCTTCCAAGTTTTACTATAAATTAAAATATCATCAAAGAATACTAATACAAACTTCCTAAGATATGGACGGAATAACTCATTCATAGTGGCTTGGAATGTTGTTGGTGCATTGGTTAACCCAAATGGCATTACTTTAGATTCATAGTGACCTTCGTGTGTTCGGAATGCCGTTTTTGATATGTCTTCTAACCTGATTCTTATTTGGTAATAGCCCGACCTTAAGTCCAATTTTGAGAAGTATTTTGTGCCATGTAGTTCATCCAACATTTCATCGATAAAGGGAATTGGGAATTTGTTTTTAATCGTTATTTTGTTTAATCCTCTATAATCAATGCATAACCTGAATGATCTATCCTTCTTCCTTACCAATACCACTGGAGCAGCATACAGACTCTTACTTTTCGAGATGATCCCACATTTTAAAAGGTCTTGGATTAATCTCTCAATTTCAGTCTTTTGGTGATGTGGATATCGATACGGCTTAATGTTGACGAGGTTTGATCCTGCTTTGACTTCTATTGTATGCTCGATTTCCCTGTTAGATGGCATTTTCATGAGCAGGTCTTGGAATACCTTTTCATGCTTCTGAATTAGCTCTTGTACTTATGGTGACTCTTCGTTGATCATTTTGCAGATTACATTTCTAACTAGTGACATTGTACTACATAAATTGGTGCCCCTTTCTGAATCATCTTCATCATCTGGGATGACGACACGATTTGATTCTCTAGTATGACAACATGATAGGGCACAATCCATCCATCACTTTCATTCATGAGTTATTCATGTCCTCCTCTCATCATAAATTGATCCATCAGATTTTTCATCTGGCCTTTGCTTTATGTCATTTTGCCTTCATGCCATATTTTCTTAATGGATCTTACATCCTTCAATATGGTCCTCTTGGAAGTCATCCACAGATCTTCCCTTATGCGGTCCAACATAAGCCCATCTAGATATTAGTTCAAAAATAAATGAACACTTAAATCAAATATTATCTTTGTGATGGTCTTTCATCATGACATCTTCCTGAAGGTATCAGCATCCTGCATACAAATTGACACATTTCCCAAAGATATTCATTATCAAGGGTTTCCATCTTTTTCCGACTTCCATCAGAGTCTTCATATCTTTCTAGGAGATATTCTAGTCAACTCTTCTTGGACTCCAAATGTTGAATGCCTTCGACCTTCGTTGTATATTATCATGATCTCTTCCTATCATTTCACACACTTCATTCCGAGGAGCTTCCAATCAGAGTTCCTCAATTGTAGTCAGTTTCCTTATGATTCATATGAGAACATATTATGTTGATTTCATGTAGTGCGACTTATGCTTTTCTGCAAACTTTCAGAGGAGGAGATCCTTTCTTCTTTTGATCATATTTCCCACGAGGGAAATAGTGATCTATATTATTTGCAACCATATGACATGACTTTCATAACAACCTATGTAAGCATACATACCTCATCTTTCCTTTCGATCATCCAAACTTCCTGTAGCAGCTTCATTTGAACGAAATAACTTTATCCTTTAGACCCGTTGTCCTGATATGTCATCATACCATCATCTCTTGAATCCCACGAGTTGGAATTCCTGATGAAACTCTTGCTTCCTTCCTCAATCGGTGAATCCTTTGATAAGGATTCCATCATAGAAACTTGGGGATCTTCCATATCCTTCCTTACCTCGCATATGTTTCCTTCTTGACTATTGTATGATGATCCCAGTCAATGATGACCTCTACTTTAATGAGGTTCCTAAGAGCTCCCATAATAGAATTTTATTCCAGACATTCTTTCTACTTCTCATGTCACGAATTCTTACTTCTAATGCTTATATCACGATGCTATTTTCTAATCCAATGCATCCTATCTTATATACATTGCTTCCTATCTATGATTTACATGTGAAAAGTACCTTCTAATGAAGAAGATCATCTCAATCATAGTAGAGATATTTTACTTCTTCATTCTTACACTTCTTTGACTCGGGCTCTTTCACTTCTTCAGTAATGTGGGCTTCTTCCCTATTCCTCTTGTCCTTACTACGCTTAGGACAATCTCTTTATAGTGCCCAAGTTCTTGAAAACCATAGCATCTTACCTTATCCATGTTCCTCCTTTTCTTTTGAGGACAAAACTTTCCAAATTTCCCTTTCTTTCTTGCCATAGCAACATATGCATTCTGCTCATTTGGTCCGACATCAACCTTTGCCTTCAGTCTAGTTTCTTTGATCTTACAGAGCGACCATAGATCTTGAAATGGAGTAGTCTCTTTCTTTCCATATAAACTTGAAGTCTTGAAGTGAAGTTACCCCATTCTTCCGGTAGTGCATTTAGTACCACTGTGGTCATCTCTCTATCAGACATGAATTCTCCCACCTCTTGTAGTTGATCTCGAATTTCTAATATCCTCATAAAGTATGAGGCTCTTCCATCTTCCTTGGATATCTTTAGTTTGTAGAGTTCTTGCCTTAATGAGATTACTTCTCCTGCAGTATTTATGGAAAACAACTCTACCAATTTGTCATATATAGCTTTTGCAGTCTCCAACTTAGATAAATATGGGATTAGAGAATCTTTTATAGATTCTATAAGAATCATTTGGGCTCTCACTTCTCCCTTCATGGATCTAGCATGTGCTCGATTATCTTCCTTTAGAGGTTGGTTTATTAATCCCTTGATGTGATCCATGACCTCATTCTCAATAAGGTTTAGGTTTGTCATTTTCTTCCATGCAAGGAAATTTGCAGCCCCAACCAATTTATTGCTTTCCTTGCAAAAAGACATTTTGTTATTATCAGATATAGTCATAGACTTACTCAAGAGATTGATGCTTGCTTCCTCCTTAATCTTGATGTTGATAGAGGATTTGCTTCTTAAGAAATTGATAGGAGAGAGTTTGATTCGCGATCCTCCTTGAATGATTTAGTCTTCCTTCTTTCTTTGGTGATGTATGATCTCTGGAGTGCTTCTAGGGTTTCGGTCTTTTCTTCCTGCTTCCTTCTTGAAGACAACTTCAAGACTCTTGTTGATGTAGCATTCTTCGATCTAGGGTTTTGAAGATCTTGCCCTTTGTAGCCCTTGAATCTGCTATGATCCTTCTTCGATGCTTGATTGGATGGCTTGGAGTTCTTTGATTTGCTTTGACCTTTCTATGAAACTCGATTCTTGTGTGTCAACTTGCTTTAAATGCCCCTTTCTGACTTTAGCACCTAAGCTCTGGTTCCATGTTGAGAAATCTAGGGCATGGATAGTTAAGAGATTTCTCCTCTTGATAATTGCTTGTGATACACTTTTTACTTCTTAGCTTATAGTCTTTTGTTCGTTATGTTATTATTGTGTTCTTTTCATCAAGACAATTACCAATATGCACAATAAGGGACAAGTGACACAGTATGTAGGCTAGTCAACCAGGGCCAAAACCTCTCACCTCTAGAGAGGAAAACTCGATCAAAATTCTTCTTCTAGATCTTCAATTGACAAGTACCAAGACCATGACACAGACCCTTGACTCTAGTATCCTCCCAAGAACCTTGTCACTATCTATGATGCTCTGCCTCTTCCCTTTAACTTCCTTTCTTGATCTGGAGCTGCTCTCCTCGACTCCTTTTAGAGAAACTCGGTCTCTATATCTTTCTCATTACTACTTCTTGAATTCTCCTAGAGAATCTCGGTCTCTAGGTTTTCACTAATCTCCTCTAGAGAAACTCGATCTCTAGAATTCGATCACCTAGAAGAGTCCTTCTCTTGCTGCCCCAAAAGAAAACCCTCCTTCGCTTGCCTGGAAGAAACCTTTCTTCGCTGCCCCAGAAGAATACATTCTTCATTGATCCAAAAGAACCTCTCCTTCACACTTCCCAGAAGAATCTCTTCTTCGTATTGCCCAGAATGACAGATGCACATGGAATGTGGACAGCCAAATAAGGTAAAGTGTGAATACATTTTCTATTAACAAATGATACACATTCATAATACATGGGAGTGACCATTGGATTCCATATTCCAAAGTCTCTTGGACTCCCTTCGACTGTTTATCTTCCACACCATAACCCTTAGAGGATTAGGTGTCCAACGCTCCCCCCTTAATCCGAAGGGGTATGTATGATTCCAAGAAGAGAGCTGTAATACAAAATGTGAAAAAATGCATGGCAGCACTAGGTTGAATGTGCTCTCTGAAATGTTGGTATAAGGGGAGGTGGTTTAAGGATGACCACCAACACTGGAATGCTTAGTGCAGTTCCAAGAACTCTTCCAAGTCTAACAAGAAGTTGAGGTCTTCTGCTAGAGGAAGTGCTCCTGATGTCTTGAAGAGGGAAACCTTCAACCTTGAAAGGGAGGTCTCACCCCGCATAAAAAGGGAGAACCTCAACCTAACAAGGGAGGTCTCAACCTGTGATGGTTTAAGGATTACCACCAGCTCTGGAATGCTTAATGCAATTCCTGGAATTCTTCCACAACTGTCACTAAAGTCTTCTGCTAGAGGAAGTGTCCCCAATTCTTTGAAGAGGCATCCCCAACTAAAGGCATGCTCAAGGGCATCTTTTTCTCTGGCTACAACTCTGAATCTGATATGGTAGGTTGTGGCTCAAGCTCGCTTGATGTGGCTTTAAAGCTTGTAGACGACCATCACTTCCCCCCTGTCAAATACAAGATGAGATGATGGAGAGAACTCAACTGCAAGATTTTTCAATACTCTAGAACAAGTTTTGACATATGACTGAAATATCTTCTTGGTTGCTGAAGCCCATTGCTAAGAAGCGATCCATCCAAGATGAATTTGTGTTCTTGCAGGAGGCTTGTTTTTGAAGCATCTGTTTGAAGAATGGCTGGTTTTATGACAATGCTTACATGGATGAAGATCAAAACAGTGATCTTTCATATGGCCAACTCTTTCACAATGTTGGCATTTCACAATCTGTTGTTGTTGTGGACGAGGAGCAGAATCTGGAACAGCTGAAGATGAATTGTCATGAAGAAATCCAGCACTCTGAAACTGGATGAGCTTTGAGTAATCTGGAATATGAAAGGAAACCTCCTTTTCATATCCAAGACCGGTTTTGTGCTTGTTATGGACAAGCTCGTCCCAAGGTCTGATGACCGACTTGGCAAGTGCAGACTAAATTTCTGCATATGCATGTACAACTGCTCCTGAGAGAGGCTTAATGATCTGATCAATTTCTGGTTGTTGATGGGAGTGTGTCTCAGACAAAGAATTGTCCTGAACAAAGACAAGTTCAGACTCATGACTGTACTTTTGTAACTCCTCTTGTTGTAGCTGTGATTCAAGCTGTGAAAAATCAATTTTGTCTTGTGCAATTTGCAGACAAGTCTGAATGTATGAAAGAGAGGCTTTGCTAACTTTAATTGTGTTGTCAGCAGTAGATAAGATTAGAATGCTTAATAACTTTAATAATACATGAATTTTATACATTATTCAAACAATCAAGTCAACACATGACCAAAAATGTACTTGTAGAAACAATAAGAGTTTTAGAAAATTAATTTGCCAACTTTTCAACGGGAATTAATGGTTATCTACCACACCTTCAAAATGGACAAAAATCCAAATCCATAGTCTGCTTATCTCCATGCTCAAATTCAACGTCCTCTTGTTCACAAATTCTACCCAAAGTACACGAAATCTCTTTTTTACAAGCTGTCACGAGCATAGCCATCCTTCCTTAGATTATTGGTGTGCATTCATTTGACTGATGTCTGCTCATGTTCTCACTTCACAATGTCTTGTGCCTCAATTTCCACACAGCAAGCCCAATATTGTTGCCTTAACAGAATGTCCAGCTTGCAGCAGATAGGTTTGCAGCCAATGGACTCTTCTTTTCCAGCAATAACAACACCCAACTTCAAAGCATCAGGTGGGATTTTATTCCAAGCATGACTTGCTCTTGCCAAACATCAACAATTCTGTAGAAATCCAAGGTCTCTAATCAACAACAAAAGCATTCAGCAACATGCAGGAGCCATTGAAAGACACGAAGAGTGATTTGGGCAATGTATTCATTGCATTGGGCACAGTAGTACTCAAAATGAATTGGGTTTCAATGACCATCATGCCATTTTAACTCCAGCACTCAAGTCTCAGATCCTGGATTACCAGCTTGAACAGAATCAAAAGCATCTACAGCATTATGCATCCTCCACTTTGGGTAGTTTAATTAACATATCTACTAATTGCTTAAATCAAGAATTTCCTCAAGTATTTTATAAAATGGAAAATGATTTTTACCGAGCTATTGCATTCAGTCGCCAGTACAAACTTGATTTAGAACAGAGCAACAAATAAAGGCAGTTTGAACTTCTAATGACAATGTGCTAACCTGTCAATCTAATTCCCCTCTAGGCCTCCACAATGTCGAATTCACAGGCACAACCAACAATTCTATCTCACCTTGCAGTCATAAGCACAACAATTGTATCTCAACTCTGCGAGTCACAATAGATTTTCCGGCTTTTCGGCTTTGAAATCAAGCGTGGAGATGGAAACATTTACCGTCGATGGCGAGAAATGATGCTCTTGTATTTTGGTGCACTTCTATCTTTCTGTTTTTGTTGGCTTGATAAACATTTATTCCACTGGAATTACTCTCATGCATTTATCAAGAGGAAGCTGCAGGTATGATGCAATACAAAACTTTACTTCCAGAACCTATCCTTACAATGAAAAATCATTAACTGCCCTCTCCATATTTCATCTCCTTTCCCATTTGAATCTCCTTTCCCATTTGAAAACTTTCTCTCATGCCAAACCAACTATTAGTACTGCCGATTGCTGCTCCAATTCTGTACTAGAGCCATCTTTCAGTTCAACAAGCAATGATGATTTTTTTAATTGGTCCACCAAACCGTCACCAGCTTCGCCCTCCTTATCCAGGCAGTGGAAGAAACCCAGGAAAGCATGCATAATTCAAACTGGGTACCCCTCAAATGACGTGGATCTGTACAAAAACAACGAGTAGAGGACTGCTAGTTTTTGTGTCATTACTTACAGTGATTCTGAAGACAAAAGAATCCAGACAGAAAAAAGTAAATATGGAAGTAAAAGAGAGAAATATTGGAGCTATCAAGGCTGAATTCAAAGACCTGAAAATAGAGAAAAATGTCCAGCAAAGTCTGGATACCCTGATTGATACAAAAGAAAGGATACCGGGCTCCAAAAGGGTACATGCAGCAACGATTTCCTCTTAACATGGAACCATCGTATCAAAGTTCAACGCAGTCACTTCAATTTCCAGAGTAGGTGACTCAAATGTAAATGAACTAATGCACCAAGAGTTTGAACAAAATGGCTCACAATGCAGAGAATAGTAGCGATGCTCCCAA
>APFE030654234.1:4486-15140 GCA_000404065.3 Pinus taeda
AGAGCTCATAGAAGTTGGCTTAAGCCCCTAGCGGACTTGTGCCAGCTGACCAAGTGACAGTTGCGGCAAGAGCTAGTAGTTGTGCATACAACACCGTTGCTTCCAAGTTTGTTACGAACTACCGGGTTGATAAAATTAAAGAAGGGAGTCACAGGAGTTGCAGCATTATTGCTGCAATACTGTGGCCCACTAGGACGCCCTGAAGAAATTGTACCAGCATACTTTCGTGCAGAGGAAGATGTTACTTGAGAATTAGCTGCGGTCATACCAAATACAGAAGGGGGAGCAAATAGACCACTTCCTTGGTCGATTAAAGGAGATCCAGGACCAACTGACTTCCTTAGGGGCCATGCCGGATGAAGAGATATTGGTGAGGAACGCACTAAAAGCAGCCTTCGAGGAGTGGGAGACATTTGTCCAGAGCATACTAGGCAGGGCAGATCTTCCAGATTGGGAAGAATTGTGGGCGGCTCTTCGCCAAGAGGAGATCAGGCAGTTGAGCAAGACGGGAAGTAGTAGCAAAGGAGTCTGGATCAAGAAGGAAGAGGAAGAGGATGCAGCTCTGGCATCTCGGCAAAGCAGGAGAAGAGGAAGAAGAAGGAACTCTCCAAGGTCAAGTGCTTCCACTGTAAGGAACTGAGTCATTATGTGAACCGTGTCTGAGGAAGAAGAGTAAGGGAGAGGCATCTGACTCTAAGGCAGCGCCAGCGAAGGCAGAGAAGGAGGTCGAACAGGATGACGATTGTGCCATGAGTGCTCAAGTACCTCTAGAGAAGAGGTGGAGAGACATCGAGTTGTAGTCAAGAAGACTATAGGCGATGAGGGGCAGGATCCCTGAGATACCCAATTTCTTGGATTATATCTTGCTATAGGAGCCCCGAAGAGAGAGTAGCAAGACTAGCGATGTCGGTAGAGACGGATGCGGATGAAGCAGCAAAGAGTGCTACAGTGCAGGAGTCCCCTAGCAGCGCGAGGCTAGCAGGCTGCAACAGTGCGAGAGGCGCGGGAGTGTTGCAGCAGTGTAGGATGGCACAGCGAGGTTTGCAACCGTGCGAGAGGCAGGTAGTTGTTGCAGCAGCGTAGAGGTCAATAGAGGGAGCACTTGTTAGCAGTAGAGGGAGCTTCGGCATCGGGAGTGTTTCTAGCCTGACAGGGATGTCAAAAGTTAGGTGGATCAGTTACTTACTTCTTAATAACTAAGTTGCAGTGCAGTAGCAATTTGTAGTAGCAAGATGCAGCGTGATGAGAGAAGGTTGCAGTGCAGATGCAGTGTTAGGAGAAAAGACCAGCAGCAGCACAGATGCAAAGGGAGCAGCTGTACGGATGCAGCAGTGTCAGTGGCGGGGCCATGGGAAACAGTATAGGATGCAGCAGTGCAGTGGATGTTGGGCAGGGAGGCCTAGCATCATCACAGGGACCAGTGCCATATAATCAAAGTGATGCTCAGTATGGAGTATTACTAGAGCACAGGCATCACTAAGAGGGATTGTTGATTTGGGTTAGCATTAAATTTGCTCTAGCCACGAAAATTGGTGGAGAGGCTAAAGCACATGAGATCTCCAAGACCCAAAAATGATTTGGGCAAATTTTAACCGGTTTGGGAGATATTAAAATAATTAATATTTTTAATGGAGTTTCTAAGTCTAAACTTAGGAAAAATAAAATATTAATGAGTATTAATATAAAACTTGGTTAGAAGGTTCCAAAAGTCATGGATCAAGCCAAATCTAATCTTAGCCGTTGATTAGAGATTTAATCTCGGCCGTTGAAGGATCAACAGGAAAAGTATAAGAGGAGGCTTGAGGGTCAGTTGGAGAACACAACAGAGTGATCAGTCATTTAATTTGCTAGAGCGGGGTTGCTAAGCAAAGTCGAATCAGTGATCAGCAGCGAGGGGCAGTGAGTACTGGACAAAGAGGTAGAGACAGTGTCGAGAGACTAGCGCAGAGGCAGAGAGCGAGAAGCAACAGACAGAGCAGGCCACGCAGAGCCCAGCAGAGACAGCGCAGAGACCAAAGGGACTGTGTCATCCACGCAGAGAGCAGCTGGAGTGGCGCAGAGGGTCCCAGAGGCTACGTAGTGCCTCAGAGGGCTGACGCAAAAGGGTTTGTGGCTGACGCAAAAGCCAAAAGGGCTAGTGCAATGCTTCAGAGTTGTTGGAGAGGGTTTCGTGGGATAGGTTTTCTGAATACCTATTTCTGAATAGAGAGGTATTGCTGCCAATTATTTTTCTCTGTCAGGTGAGCCAATTTGGCACCCAGTGGTACTCAAGTAAATATTGCATAATAATAAAACCTCAAAATAGTTGCACCAGTTTTCCCGCATTGGGTTTTTCCGAGAACATTTGTCCAAAAATAACAGTGTCACTTGTGTGTTTGTTTTCTTTTAGCGGTTGATCTGTAGATGTTGAGACTGTATTATGTTTATTTCGTTATTTATATGTTTTAAATAACTTGTTCAGAATTAACAAGTAGAAAAAATAAACCAGAAGAATACAAATTAAATTTCTAACGGGTAATACTTAGAAATTTCAACACTACAATTAGATCTTTGGTTTCATTGGTTGCTGCAACGGGATTGAATATCTATCAAATGGATGTAAAGACAAAATTTCTGAATGGGACCATCGATAAGGAAGTATACATTGAGCAACCCGAAGGCTTTGAAGTAAATAGCAAGTATACTCATGTCTGTAGACTCAAGAAGCCCCTATATGGTTTGAAGCAAGCTCCTAGGGCATGGTATGCAAGAATGGATGCATACCTTCTGAGAATTGAGTTCGAGAAGAGTTCTATTGATTCAAATCTCTACATCAAGGTTGTGGATAATGAGCCACTCATTATTCTACTATATGTGGACGATCTATTCATTACAAGTGAGGAACCAAGAATACAAGAATGCAAGAAGATGTTGCCATCTGAATTTGAGATGAAGGATCTAGGACTAATGCACTATTACCTAGGTCTGGAAGTATGGAAAAAGCCTAGGGAGATATATTTGGGGCAAGGAAAATATATCATCAAGTTGTTGCAGAAATTTGGGATGATGGATTCCAAGCCCATGACTACTATGATCACCAATCTCAAGAAGTTGAGAAACTCTGACTCTAGTCTCGTAGATCCTACCTCCTATCGTCAGTTGGTGGGTTTTCTGATGTATCTGGTAAATACTAGGCTGAATATATGCTTTGTTGTGAACATTCTTCGTTAGTTTCAGTTGGAGCCTCGTCATGATCACCAGATAGTTGCCAAGCATATATTGAAATATCTTCGTGCCACTATACATCACTGCCTAAAGTACGATAGCAAGGAAGTCAAGTGTCATGTCCCTTCTCAAATACATTTGTAACAGGGTGTTTCCACAACTTTTTGGACAATTTTGGCTAAGTGAAAGAACCCAGCATTTTCGACCTAGGGACTAGGGAGGAAATTCGACTTAATTTGGTTCCTAGTGGAAAGTGGGGGCCACCCACGTGGGAATTCGAACTAGGCCATTCGAATGGCTTGGAGGGAATTCGAAGTGCTGGATGGAGGGGCCCACATGAGGCAAGGAAGACCCACAAAGATAAAAGCAGGAGGGAGCTCTCATTTGGAGCGATTCTACACCTTGCAATCAAAATTACTCAACTGTTCGCTCTACTGTTTAGCTTAGTCAACCGGCTGTTTAGCCACGAATCTCTCAAGCGGAAGATTCAACCTCTACTTCGGGGGACCATCTTTGCCCGCCCTAGAGAGGTAGTTCCATAAGTATTTTAGGAGTTTCGAGAGTGTGTTATAGCACTGCCATTCAGCCACAACAGGGAGTGTGTATTTCTCGCTAGCTGGAGAATACACAGGGGGAGTTTGGAGCTATCAGTGATCAAGCACTTGCCAGGAGAGTTAGAGGATTGGGAGAGTAGCAAAGGGCCAGCCTTTCTTGTGAGTTTCATAGCCACCAGAGCCAGCATCCCAGTAGTTCGAATTACTGGGCTTGGGGACATCGCAGAGGGCCAGTCCAGCAATTTTGTGGAGTTAAGAAGAAAGTGCCATAGGCTGGAAGCCCATCCGGGAAGTCAGGGGATTGATAGCAGAGATTAGCCCAACACTTTGAGTCCATTTCCGGGAAGATTTACAGGCAGATTCCAGCAGGCCGAGTTTTGCAGTTGCAGCTGAAGCTAGGCTCCAAGGGGGTCAAATTTCAGAAGTCTAAACTAGCCAAATTCTTTTCTGGGTTTTTCCAGGTTTTGAGCAAGGATCACACTCCTAATTTTATAGAATTTGTTGGGCAGACCTAAGGGGTCAAACAGGGGTCCGAACTGAGCCAGCAACTAGAGGAGCTAAAGGGAATTTGGGCCAAAATTCTGAGGTCAACATTTGGCCAATTCCTTCGTGGGTTTTTCTAGGTTTAAGCCAAGGAGCAAGGAGCTCAAATCTCATAATTTTCTAAGCACGGGAAGTAGTGATTCCAGCCATTTGAAGTCAGAATACAAAGCAGTTTTCTGGGGCAGTGCAGTTCAATTTGGTGCAACAATTGTAGCCGCCTTCAATTCAGCATTTTTTCACATGGGTTTTGTCATGCTTGTCTATTGAGACAAGCCCAGGTGCACCATTCTACTTTACTATTGTATTTGCTCCTGAAAAAATAATAAAATGGCTCAGTAGTTCTCTATTTCCAGTGTTTCCATGGGTGCTGATGTATATTTCGTTTTCTGATTGTTGGATTGTTTGCATGCTTTGTATATCACTTATATTCCTGTTTAGGAACATTATAGTGGTATCAGAGCCATAATCTTGGCTCAACCTATGGGAAATATTAGAATCAAACAACATGGCGGTCACCTGGAATGAGGTGGTGACGATACAACAAACGATGATTGATGTGGGGAAGAAGTTGATTCATTCCTCAATTGGGAATCTAGACATGATTGCAACTGATGTGGAGTTATTGGGGGAGAACTAGAGGGCATACCAATCATTGGGTTATGGCATCCAAGCGCCCCTCTCTTTTTGGGAATTTTGTGAACTAAGGGGTATGCACAAACCAATGGAGATCCAATGGGATTTTGCAGGGATGATGAGAAATATTAAGGAAAAAGAGGAAAGAGTAGTTGAAGGGGCCATGGTTGGCAAGGAGACAGTTGAGCATACACCCATTGATGAGGAGTCATCCACTGATGAGGTATTCGAGGTTGTGACCAACTTCTCAGGTGATAACAATGCACCACAGGTTGATGAGGTGTCGGAAAACAGCTCCGCCGTTGTTGTGGAGCCAATAGGTACAAAGGCCTCTACATCTATGACGGAGTTGCCAGACGACAGTCGCCTATAGCTGAATGGTGAGCATATCATGCACATTGGATTGTCTATGGAGGAGTAGTCGAAGGCTCATGTCGAGCCTGTGATGGAGGAGGATGTACAACCATCCCTTGGGCTAGCCATTGATGCGGCGCAACACAGAGGCCACGCGTTGGGTTTTCAGCACAGTTCACTTCAAGGGCCCACTAGCGAGGTCTATAGCGTTATTAACCCAACCTTATGCGTTGGATTGAGGGAGGCCGAATTGTCTAGACGTACCCGAGGGGGTGGACAAGGTAGCAGGACTAAGCTGAGCATGATACCACATCAGCTTGGAGGGCTTGTTCCTTCTACAGAGGATTACACATTCGATCTCTCCTTTGGGATTGGATAGCGAGAGGCACTGAGCTGGTACGGGATGGAGCAGATTAGGCGGTTGGCTACATCCATGGCCATATGTCAGTAGAGGCCATGGATTACCAGAGGGACTCGAGGGCCAGACTGTTGTTCGGATCCAAGTGAGATTTTCCATCACATCATAGGGCTGGTAGGTGATGGTAGTAGCTACATGATGGACTTGACGCTTGAGCGCACCCACATTTTCAGATCTCCATCAGAGCCCCAATCAGCACTAGTGACAAGATGGTTTGACAGACGAGCAGACAGATGTCATGAGTTGTCTTCGCATATTGACGGTGCGTGGAGTCACAGGGTGACTAGCTTACTCTGGCAGGAGCTGGTGGGAGGAGGTGGCATTGGTGGGCTATCAGACAAGGCATGGTATGGAGAGAGTGCTCTCTTACCAACATATGGGACATAGGGACTATTGAGGATAGGCGCAGTAGTGTCATTTCTGTTAGCATGTGGGGAGTCGAGTCGCTCAGGGCTTTCAGAGCAAATGGGGGGATGTAGCCCACATCATCGAGGGTGTACAAGTAGAGAGATGGATATTTTGGCCCATGCAAGATACTGTATGTTACAGAGTGGTACGACAGTGGGTAGTGGTACACGCGACGACTCTAAGTTATGTCATAGGGTCCAGTTTTATGTAGAGGGATGCAGTTTGATGCATACGGACCCAATGTTAGGCCATAGCATCTAATGGTGTGCAGGGCTATAGAGTGAGGAGCAGGGGCTTGTAGAGGAGCATGGAGACGCAGGGTCGTGTGTCGTAGTATGTTGGACTATGTTGTGGAGTGGGAGTGCCTCACATCGCATTGAGTACATGCAAGGAGTAATAGGTACAGTGACACAGGCGGGACAAAGGCCAATACAAGATGGCATAGTCGTAGCCGAGGGTATCCATCAGTGTACAGGGGTAGGTCGCATTGTACAATGGCATGTCCAGGAGTACTGGGATGATCAATGGTATACAAGGGTGTATAGTACCACACAACGAGGTCTTGGAGTGTTGCCTTCAGGGAGACCCTTGGATGGAAACACCGGGCATACCTTTGGGCTAGTTCACCCAGGATCGACAAGGACATAAATGAGCGAGACTTGATGGTATCCGTGGGGACTCACACGCCTGACCCTCTTCTACAAACCTCATAGGCGTAATTGATTTTGTTGTCGGCTTTCTATGCTCCGGGCATGAGCAACAAAGGACGAGGAGCTCACCCAAGATATTTGGGTGACACTCAACGCACTAGGGGGGAGACTTTTCAGTAATGGCATTGGGTTGGCGCGTCAGTTGACAACCACAGGTTGGGGGATGAGGTGATCATTTGCAAGGGTGGCATATTGTTCATCACTAAGCCTGCGTCTAGGAAGCTAGTCACGAGGGAGACATGTGTCACTCTTTTCTCTGGGCATGTCGGGACCATGCATGACCAAAGGAGACCAGGTACGATTGAGGTAGTTTCGCAGTATGTGTCCAACCTCTAGACCTTATATTGGCACATTATCAAGAGGACGGATGGCAGACCCAGGGGAGATGGTTGACAGGGATAGGAGGAATCCACATACCCTGAGTCGATTACGAGTATCAGATACCCATCTTTTGGTTGCATACAGGGGGTAGCTATTTGGTAGTATGGTACACATGGCTTCCAGCGATCATCGGTAATACACAATGGCAGGCACATGGCAGATTAGCATGCATTAGATTAGCCCACGATATATGGAACCCATATAGTGATCACATGCAGGGACTAGAGACAAGGGCCAAAAGGATTCCATCGGTTGACAGGGCTATGCTGCAGCAAGTCTAGCTATGGGATGCAGGGATTCAGTTGATCGATAGATCACTCATGATGAGCGGAGTCGTGGCAGAGAGTGATATAGTTCGCTCTTGGGATGACACATGGGGGTTCACAGAGGGTTTCACCATATGAGGAGGCAGACATTCTCTGTTCTGCACAGGTTCGGAGTTAGATTTGGATGGGTAGGCCTTGGTGCCATGGATATGTCTAGGCAGGATGTGTCTCGCCTCTTTTAGTATTCCCCCATCGAGTTCCAGGAGAGGAGGATACTGACTATGCACAATGGGGAGTGTGACGTAGTCAGAGTAGCATAGCGTCAGCATGGTGGCACCACTCAGGGACTAGCAGGGAACTAGGGCATCACAGCTCTTCACAACTCAATAACCTTTAGGGATGCACGAACTACTACAGGAGGAGATCATACAGATCTTCCATTGGGCTTTAGCGAGTCACTGATGGAGCAGGGTACTTCTGGTACTTTCCCCGAGCAGGATAGTGAGTGGAGCGAGGGGAGCTTCATGTTGGATAGGATTGCCTAGGATCCTGGTATTGAAGGATTCTTTCATATCAGGATAGTGTTGAGGTCAGGCATGATCTACTGGCACATCTAGGACCCTGGCACATTTTGCAGTGACAGTGGGGAGCAACAATTAGAGAGGATGCTTGCTCAGGAATTACTTGGGGACAAGCGATTTTTGGTGCATTGGAGGAGCTTGCCTGATGAGGATACCACCTGGGAGGGTGAGCACATTTTGGAGCACCCAGCTTTGAGGTTGCTTGAGGACAAGCAACATTTGGGAAGGGAGGACTGTCATGTCCCTTCTCAAATACATTTGTAACAGGGTGTTTCCACACATTTTTGCATAATTTTGGCCAAGGGAAAGAACCTAGCATTTTCGACGTAGGGACTAGGGAGGAAATTCAACTTAATTTGGTTGCTAGTGGAAGGTGGGGGCCACCCACGTGGGAATTCGAACTAAGCCATTCGAATGGCTTGGAGGGAATCCGAAGCTCTGGATGGAGGGGCCCACATGAGGCAAGGAATACCCACAAAGATAAAAGGAGGGAGCTCTCATTTGGGGGGATTCTAACACCTTGCAATAAAAATTACTTGACTGTTCACTCTGTTGTTTAGCTGAGTCAATCGGCTATTTAGCCACGAATCTCTCAAGCAGAAGATTCAACCTCTACTTTAGGGGACCATCCATGCCCGCCGTAGAGAGGTAGTTCCATAAGTATTTCAGGGGTTTCGAGAGTGCGTTACAGCACTACCATTCAGCGACAACAGGGAGTGCGTATTTCTGGCTAGCTGGAGCATACGCAGGGGGAGTTTGGAACTATTAGTGATGAAGCATTTGTCGAGAGAGTTAGAGGATTGGGAGAGCAGCAAAGGGCCAACCTTTCTTGTGAGTTTCGGAGCCAGCAGAACCAGCATCCCAACAGTTGGAATTACTGGGCTTGGGGACATCGCAGAGGGCCAGTCTAGCAATTTCGTGGAGCTAAGGAGCAGGTGCCATAGGCCGGAAGCCCATCCGGGAAGTCAGGGGATTGATAACAAAGGTCAGCCCAACACTTTGGGTCCATTTCCAGGAGGATTTATAGCCAGATTCCAGCAAGCCAAGTTTTGAAGTTGCAGCTGAAGTTGGGCTCCAAGGGGGTCGAATTTAAGAAGTCCAAACCAACCAAATTCCTTTCTGGGTTTTTCTGGTTTTGGGCAAAGATCACACTCCTAATTTTATAGAATTTTTTGGGCAAATTTAGGGGTCAAACAGGGGTCCCAACTCAGCCAGCAGCTAGAGGAGCTAAGGGGAATTTGGGCCAAAATTCCAAGGTCAACATTTGGCCAATTCCTTCGTGGGTTTTTCTGGGTTTAGGCCAAGGAGCAAAGAGCTGAAATCTCATAATTTTCTAAGCACGGGAAGCAGTGATTCCAACCATTTGAAGTCAGCAGACAGAGCAGCTTTCTAAGGCAGCGCAATTCAATTTGGTGCAGCAGTTGTAGCTGCCTTCAGTTTAGCATTTTCTAACCTGGATTTTGTCATGCTTGTCCATTGAGACAAGCCCAGATGCATGTTTCTATTTTACTATTGTATTTGCTCCTGAAGAAGTAATAAAATGGCTCAGCAATTCTCTATTTCCATTGTTTCCATGGGTGCTTAATGTATATTTCGTTTTCTAATTGTTGGATTGTTTGCATGCTTTGTATATCACTTATATTCATGTTTAGGAAAATTACATAAAGTTGATTGGCTTCACAGATTCTGATTGGGGTGGCAATGAGACTGATGGAAGAAGCACTACAGGTGGATGCTTTAGTTTGGGATCGGCCATGCTCTCATGGATGAGTAGAAAGCAAGATCTCGTTGCGTTGAGTAGTGTTGAAGCAGAGTATGTGTCTGCATGTGAAGTAGGAAAGGAGGTTGTATGGTTGAGGAAGCTTCTAACAGATTTGTTCGAAAAGCCTCTGGATCCTACTGTGATAAACTATGATAACCAAAGTTACATCAAGATGTCTAGAGATCTCGTGTTTCATGCTAGGACAAAGCATATCAACAATAAGTTCCACTACATTAAGAACTTGGTGCAGGATGGGATCATGAAGCTAAAGTATGTCCCAACAGACGATCAAGTAGTTGATATACTAACAAAGTCTCTTCCTAATAAGAAGTTTGAATATCTTAGAAGCATGCTTGGTTTAGTTGAGATTGCTAATCTTGTTGACGATGATAAAAGTTTGGAAGAGATATGTTGAGGCTTTGTGTGTGAGACACACTGCTTAGGAGGACATTTGGTCGACACTATGTGTTGATGTCTAGATCCCGAAGTATGGAGGGTGGCGTTTGTCATGGAGCTTTGACCTCGGATACCCACCTAGATCCCTGGGCTGATGGATAACAAGTCTAATGGTACCTAGAGAGGCTAAAAGATTTAGTCCATCTTAGTCCCACCTGAATAGATTGCCCTAGTCAAGAATCTAGTCAATGGCATTGCGATGACTAAACTCTTCATAGTTCATATGGTTTGAGGTCTTCCTTATACTTGTATATATTATTATGATTACCTCCTGTTGATTTGGGGTAGCATCAGATGTGCTCTAGCCATGTGTAACAACCCATCTAATTGACCCATTAATAAAAATGTTAAACTTTAGAATATATGAAGATATCTATATATATA
>APFE030654236.1:20298-32301 GCA_000404065.3 Pinus taeda
TATTAATTAAAAATTAGATATTTCTTACACAAATTCTCATTAATGATACAAATTCATTGATTTCAAACATAGATCTTCATCTAGATATAAGTTTTACCATTTACAAAGTAAGTTAGTAACATTATAGCATGCATAGTGCATACAAAATTCAAATACATGTCACATAAATGATAAATCAATGAATCATAAATTCTAAATTCATAAACGATAAATCATAATACATATTCAATTCATCAATGATCCAATAGGAGAAAGACAAGATAGTAAGATAAAGACACTGACAGTTGTAGTTTTCTCATTAAGTCATCAAAATCAAAATGTGTTACATAGGTAGTGCAATGCCAATGGAAAATAGATATAGAAAATACAAAACAACTACAAGTATACAAGGCAGTAGGTAGCTCATGACTCATGAGTCATCAATTCTCATAGTCATCATCAAAATCAGCATCATTGTCCTCATCATCATGGTCACCACTACTCTCCTCTGCTGCATCCTCCTCCCATGTATCCAAAGTCGCCTCTGCATCTGTTGGTGTGGAGGATGACCCCTCTACAGTATCACCATCATCAAATCTAACAAGCTCTAGCACTGGATCATTGAGATCCATGTTGGCAATGCCAACTCAACACTGTTGTCCAGGCCCATATCATCAGGAAAGACATCCCACATCTTTGTCTTTCCCTTCAACCACTCTTCCCTCTGCTTGTAAATCAGACAAAGGTTGGTGTGCACATACACCATTGTCTCTGCCTTGGACTGCTCAAGCCTGCTCTTCTTAACACTATACAAATTCCCATATGTGCTCCAATTCCTCTAGCAACAAGAGGATGAAGTCACCTGAGAGAGGAGCCTCATGGCTAACTGTTGTAGAGGAGGGCTTATTGCCCCATGATTTGCCCACCAAAAATAGGGCTTCTTAGCCCCCTGTCTCTAATCACATCATATCCTGCAAATCGACCAGTGCCAATGGAAAACTCTGCAAAGGCATCCTCCACCTCATCAAGCAATGCTCTATCCTGAAAAACCCACCTGAATGCATCTTTCCTCCCCTATGAGATTTCACCATCCATGTGAGGAGGGAATCTGCGGGAAGATCCACCATTCAGCCACTCATGGTTGTAGTATTTTAGGTTCAATGACTGAGCCAAACAATGTAAAGGTGTGCAATTCTTGTCCCATATGCTGACAAGAATATCCTATATAGTACCACAGAAGGCCTCTAGTGATGTCTCATACTCGTGGCACCTCTCCATAAACCTTTCCTAGGATGGGTTTGTCTGTATTTGCAAATCGAAGCAAAGAAATAATAGGGTCCATGATCTAAATAATTAGATCTACCCTCTCCCACCAAGCATCATCTAGCACTGTGTCCTTCACTCTTGTAGAGGCTACTTGATCTGTCTTTCGCCAAAAAGACCAAAACTTTGAAATAACCATGGCCCCAAGAGCGGTCTTGACCTCCCTCAACCTCTTCAACATGATGAATGAAGAAGCAAACCGTGTATCCACAATCTCCAACAACTATAGACTGTTGTACTCCTTGTAGATAGTGAGGGAATTTGTACGGTTTTGTACAAAGTTACGGATATGTCGTGCATCCTCAATAATGTTACCAATCCAAATCACATCAGAAGCAATGGATTTCAGTGCTAAGTTCAATGAATGGGCAATGCAAAGTGTCCAAAACACTTGTGGATATTTAGCTTCCACAACCATGCCAGCAGCCTTGCAAACAAGTGCATTATCTGTAATGATTTGCACACAAGAATCAACACCTACATCTTCAATAACTTTAATAAACAACTCACCCATATATTGTGCATCCTTGTATTCTCCAAGTGTATCCACTGCTTTCGAGAAAACTGGACCATTCAAGGAAGACACCATGAAGTTGATGAGTGGGTGCGGTGTTGGATCTGTCCATCCATCAGAAACAATGCTAACCCCAGATGTTGGCCATGACGCTTTAATAGGCTCAAGCATTTGTTGCACCTCTTTTTTTGCCTTCGTCAACAATGTGGTTCTAAGCTTCTCTGAACCAGAAGGCACATACCATGATGGAGCCCCTTGAGTTAGAGCTCGGCACATCTCAATAAATAGAGGTGAGCATGCAACATTAAAGGATATAAAGTTTTGATAGAAAAAACAAGGCAATGGTGAGATCAAGCTCTTCCCATTTCTCCTTTTGAAAAATCTTGTCCATTGGACCAAGTGAAATTGTCTTTCTTTTTGCTGCTTGTCCCCCACTAGAACTCTCAAATGGGAATTTGTTGTTGTCTTTCCTAAAAAAATGGAGGGGGTCATCATTCTTGGTTTTTTTTTAATTTTGCAGTCACATTTGCCATACCAACAGTGAACTCTCTTTCCATTTCTTTCCTCTTTTGTAAAGGAACTTGTGTACAAGCTCCAACTCCACAACCTGGTAAAGCCAACAAATGGCCTTTCACACGGTAATATGTGCTTGTGAAAGTACTGTGGCAAAAGTTGCATTCCAATTCACATTGCCTCCTCCCTTCACTTTGTTGCTTGGTCCATCCTCTCTTGTGACATATTTACACAAGGGATATTTCTCAATGTTACCTTTAGGAGGAAGTCTTCCCTCAACATTACTTGCAATAGAGGGAATACTTGCAGCAGATTCTAATGAAATTGGGGGAGGAGGGGCATCTCCAATGGGGACATTCTTCCCCTTCCTTTGCCCCTTACCTGCTGCCCTTGATTGAACCATGAATACTGTAAAAAAAATAAACAAAACATGCACAAATTTGTAAAAGAAATGCATATACAAACTGCTATAATACAAATGCAAAAAAATAGAGAGGAAATGCACTTACCTGTTGCTTGAATCTCCTTGAAAACACTCCACACCCTTTGCTCCTTGCTCCAAACTCCTCACAGCAAACCCACAACCCACCTATTGCAAAAGAAATGAGTGAAAATGATGCAAAGGAAAGGCATTTCCGCCCTTTTATGGCCGCGCAAGTGTCCAGAAATCAAGACACGATCCGGATTCGATCATGTCCCAATCGGACACGACGTGCCCCGAATTCCGGACACGATTTAGGTCAAATCATGTCGGATTCGAAGGATTCGGACACGTGGCCCTGTTAGAGCGAATCCAGTTTCAGAGGTCACCAAGTACACTTCCATTAGAGCATTTACATCCCTAGTTTCATTTATGGGATGGAGGATGCATTGGATGGATATGGAGACGAATTTCCTTTATGGGATCATTAAGGAAGAAGTGTACATAGAGCAACCTTGAGGCTTTAAGGTAAATGGGAAGGAATCTCATGTTTGCATGCATAAGAAAGACTTGTGTTGATTCAAGCAGACACCAAGAGCATGGTAATCCAAGATAGACGGTTATTGGTAGAGTATGGGATTCATCAAAAAAGAAGCAGATCCTAACTTATATTATATATTTGTTAGGAGAAATTCATTTATTTTGGTTTTGTATGTAGATAACTTGTTTCTTACAAGTGCAAAGAAGCTCATTGCAAGGTGCAAAGCAGACATGGTTGCAGAGTTTGAGATATAGGACATTGGCATGATGTGTTACTTCTTGGGTTTGGAGGTTTAGCAAAGACCAAAGGAGATATTCCTTGGGCACAATAAGTATGAAATTAAGATCTTGAAGATGTTTTAGATGTAGGACTGCATACCTATGGCCACACTCATGATAACTAATATGAAGAAAGCAATAGCTTCAAATTCAGAGTTGGTGGATCCCACAACGTACATGCAAATGATAGCTTCCTTGATGTACTTGGTCAACAATCAACAAAATATATGTTCAGCAATGAACACCTTGAGTCAATTCATAGTGAAGTTGAGGGAAGAGCATTGGGTAGCAGCAAAACATGTGTTCACCAATGTTATCAAAACAGAACCAGTCAACCTTCCAAACTAGGAACTAGTCTGAAACTGAACCAAAAATGATAAATAAATTTAATTTAATTTTAAATAAATTAAATTAAATTAAAAATAAAATAAACTAAACTAACCAAAAACCAGTCTACAAAAAATACATAAAAGATTCAAATTTTAAAGAGCAACATATATATTCATGTACATTTACGTTCCAGGAAATGCCCCCCACCCCACTTGCGGTCGTTCCCGGCAGATTTTAGAAAGGGAATGTTGAAACACGTAGAAATACATTTTCGTGGGGATGAAATGGGTTTCAGGCACCGTACAGCAAGTTCCCACAAACGTACAATGTGTTTCAGCAAGTTAAAGCACGGATGAGGGCTCCAATTTTGCCGACAAAAATCATTTTTAAAGGTTTAAAAAATATTTTTAATTCAATCAGTTGCTTTTGATAATAATTTTAACAAGATTTCTAGAAGCCTCTAGAAATCAAAAGTTTCTCATAAAAGTTGTCCCTTTCATTTCTCCTCACATTGTTTGAGGCTTGAGCAAGAGAGAATTGAGCACTCAACAAAGGAAATTGAGCAAGGGGGATTTGAGCAAGGATGACTTCAGCAAGAGAGGATTTGGATAAATAGTTTGACACAGCCATTGTATTGCTGTTTTGTGGTGCTTTGGGCGGCTACAGCCATATTTTTTGGTTGTTTTATAGTGTCTTCGCCAGCTACAGTCATAGTTTTTCACTGTTTTATAGTGTTTTCCCCAACTACAACCATAGATTTTGGCTGCTTTGTCGTGTTTTTGGATTTTGGACAGGTACAGCCATCCTCATTGCTAACTTATTGTTATTTTCTGTGTTTTTTGACAGCTATAACCATCCTTGTTGTTGGTCTGTGGTGATTTGAGCAGCTGTAGCCATAGTTTTTCGCTGTTTTGTAGTGTTTTTGGACAAGTACAGCCATCAATGGGTTTTGTTTTGTTGTGTCTTTTGAACAGCTTCAGTTGCAAAAAATTTCTTGTGGTAAGAATATAACACTTTTTAGTTTTTTTAGTTTTTTTCTAAGAAGGTATTTCTCAAGGATTTTGAATTTATTAAGCCTTAGGGAAATATAAATTTATAAGTGTACTATTTCTCTTTTTCATTTTATTTATTGCAGATTTATTTTTGTGTCTTTTTGGCACCAACAATGGCTTCTAGTCAAGGTGTTGTTGCTACAGTTCCAAGAGCAACACAAGGACTAACTTCTACCCTCTTTGGAAGCATGTAACAAAGGTTTTCAAAATGGGAGGTGGTGGTGCATGGGAATGGATATGCAATCTATGTTAGAAACCTTACAATGGCTCTTACCCAACAGTGAAGGCACATTTTTTTTAGAATTTAGAAAAAAGCAAAGGGTCTAGATGTTTGGCCAAAGAAAGTTGACACAAAAGAAAAGAGGAAGTATGAGATTGAGCAGGAAAAAGTTGATGGACTTAAAGAAAGACGTGGTCAGCGAATGCTTCTCATCAAGCTCCAAACATTGAACCAAGGATTGTCCTTGAAGAAAGGAAGAGGAAAGCAGCGTAGCAACAACATGAATAACCAACATCAAAAACTACTAGGAGCCCATCACAAAAGCCTCAACTCTACAATGATTCTGATTCAGATGGTGACATGGTTGATCCTAATTTATTCATGCAGCAGTTGAATGCAGAGACTAGCGAGGCATTACCTTGAACAATTATGCGCATTTATCATTTGCTATGTTCATATGTCATTAACTTATTTGTTTTTCTGTTTCAGACTTCAGTTGTAGACTTCAGTTTATTTTGAATCTTGATATATGATATATTAGACTGGACTCTATAAAAATTTGACTCTTGATGTATCAAACTTGACTTTTATTTCAATATTCAATATTCAATGTTCATAGTTGGAACTTCAATATGGTTTAAAACTTTAAACATTTATTTTCATTGTACATTGTTAGTAGTTACACTATACAATTACAAACTTACATGTATGATGTCTGATTATATGAGAACCCTCAGGAGGTATAATGTGCCCTCTTCGTTTAGACCCCTTAACACCATCCGTAACTCTCTTGGATTTATTAAAGACCCCATCGACCCCAAGGACATGAAAGGTGTCTATGTTATTCTTTGTTCCTATGGGACCCCCTATGTTGGTGAGACTGGGCGCTGTATTAATCAAAGGATTCATGAACACTCAGCCGACATAAAACATGGGAGGACCCGGTCTTCAACCCTGACAGAACACGCGGAAAAAACTAAGCATCACATATGCATTGAGGAGGCCCGTGTTATTGCCAAGATTGCCCTTTTCATCACCGGAAGTTTAGGGAGGCCATAGAAATTGAAAAAAGGCCGAGCAATCTCAATAGGATGACGGCTAGAAGATTAGCAGATGTTGAATCCCTACCCTTTCTTCCTAGCCGCCCGCGCCCTACCCCCGCTCCTGCGCTGCCCACGCCCCTTGTGTCGTTCCTTTATTGTGATCTTCTCTCGTCTCTGACCTTGTGTTGTCCTTTATCCCTTCTCTGCTCTTTGATTTTATATATTATTTAACATTTTTAACATTACTTGTTCTCTTATTATAATAAGATATTTATTTATAGAGGTAGTAAGAATCTTTTTAAGCCTTAGTAATTAGCATTATTAACATAATATTTTTTACCTTAATAAAGGAATTTTAAAGAATGATGCCAATCATCCCATTTAAACTTTAATATAAATTAATGAATATTCATTCTTGGATTTAACTAATTAGAAACTGGCATCTTCTTTCTCAGTAGTTCCTTAGTAACCTTAAAATAATTTTTAATTAAGAAATTGCCCCTTTTCAATTCTGTTAGACCCTTCATTTTAGTATTGAGTCAACTTTCTAACTATCTAAGTAGGTTAAGTAGGTTAACGTTTATGGTAAAAAATAAATAAAAAAATCTTAGTATTTCCTTTAATATTAATAATATTAATTTGTCTTTATATGGCTTTAGCATTAATAATAAATCTATTATTTCATACTCATTAATTATATAAAGTTAAATTAGGACTTAGTTAATTACTAGTATAATGTAATAATTAATATAATAAGTTTCACCTTAATGAAGAAAATGTAAAGAATGATGTTCCCTTTATAACTTTAATAAAAATGAATAAAAACTAATAACTTTAAAATAATTTTACTCTAACTAAGTAGGTGAGCCTTTAATAGACAATTTTAATTTATTTCATAATATTAGTTTGTATTCTTCTATATAGCTTTAATAATAAGTCTATTATTAGTTTATTCTCATTAAATATAAACAGTTAAATTTAATCAAATATAGTAATAAATTTAACAAAACTAACTTTTGAATTAATTGAATTTCCCTATCCCTATTCCTCAGAGTTTTGTGGTCAAATATAGCCGATACAGCCGTTGGATGATCTGCTCTCTCTATTTAAATCGCTGCCATGGTGTGGTTCTTCAACTTGTCCTTAATAATAAGTCTATTATTAGTTTATTCTCATTAAATATAAACAGTTAAATTTAATCAAATATAGTAATAAATTTAACAAAACTAACTTTTGAATTAATTGAATTTCCCTATCCCTATCCCTCAGAGTTTTGTGGTCAAATATAGCCGATATAGCAGTTGGATGATCTGCTCTCTCTATTTAAATCGCTGCCATGGTGTGGTTCTTCAACTTGTCCTGACAATGAACGACACTTTGCTGTTGGAAACGCGTCCACAAATGAATTATCATGTGTGAACCACACTTTGCTGGTTGGAAAGGCGTCCACAAATGAATTATCATGTGATTTTCGCCTAAAAATCTTCTCAATCATGCTTTTTGTTTTAAATTTGTTTCAGTTATATGATTCATCCATCTATCCTTCCTGATATAAGTGTTATATATTATATAATAATAAAGACAATTACATTATAAAATTTCAATGATATATCATATATTTTATATTTATAAATTTTAAATTTTTAGTATGCAGGGATCCCTTGTGTGTCTGACATCCCACGTTTCCTAAAAATTGGTGAGGAGCTTTGCATAGACCGCTCCTGTGTATCCCACGTTCTCTCCTCCCCATGTCCCGGAAACTTGGTGAATATTGAATTTAATGGCCGTGCTTCCAATTTGGTGAATTTCGATTTTTTCATAAATTTGGAGTTTACCTTTTGGAATCTATTTTCTTAGATTGGAAATATGTACACGAATCATGTTTATGGCGAACAAATTCGCTTAATCTGGCGAATCTAATCGCCATTGGTTGAGATTTTACAAATTTCCCTCTTTTTGGAAAATTTGGCGAAGTTTGATAGCCGAATGTGGTGTTTGGCCAAGTTTGATCGCCGAATGTGGTCACCAAGCTGTTGAGGTTACGCTGCAACTTGTTCTAATTTTGTGTGAAAAAATCACCATAAGAATTATTTTAGATAATTTTGGTTGAACTCTCGACAGCACAGAATGTGCAAAATCAACGGACTGTAAATAGGGTAACGGGGATTAAGTCTACAAGATTTCTTACCAAGTAACAAAGTTCCCATTGCCCTAATTAAGTCTAAAATACTCAGATTCGAAGGGAATAAGAAGAAGACGAAGCGGCGTTACCTCCTATAGCAACATTGAGAACAAGTAAACCTGACCACAAGTACCGATGGCGGTAGAGAAAGGATTGTTTAGGGGGTCCTCCCGCCGCTGGGATTGATGTGCTCAGTTGCCTCTCGCCTCTGCCGCCTGCTGCGCCTGCAACACCACAAACACTCTCAATTATCTTTCTCTAATGCACCCAACTTCAATTATTTTCCCCAAAATGCACCGAATTTTAGGCAGGAACCGGATCGAGGCTAAATCTCCTGGAACATATCCTTGGGGGATTATCAAGGAAGCCCATAGAATCGAACCAGGGTTGCTTGAGGTAAACTCCTGCAGTTATACGGCTATTAGACCACTAAAATATTTATCGCATTCTTGGGCAGGAACTTTGAGATTGTACCTGTTTCGAAAGCATTCATGGAAACTTTGTTCATCTTGCACACACCGTGACCAACCACAATTCAATCTGTTGTTCGACTGTTCAGCGTGAAGAATACTCTTAATCGCCCGTTGTTCTAGCCTATCTCACTTTTCCTTTTGTATTTGATGTCTTCTACTGATCATGTTTTATTATTTTTTAAGTGCAATGAAATAGTAAAAGAAATACTTGGATTCTTTTTTATATTTTTAATGTCGTTTACTTTCCGCAGTCGTGTTTTTTTTTTTAATAAATAAATAGTGTGAATATATTTTGGAAATGAAATCCGTGGGATTCTTTTAATTTAAATAAATGGTGCGACTGGATTTTGGATTGGATTGTAATTTTAAGAAATTGGAATTTTTAGTATTATAAGTATATATTATTTTATTTTTATGTTAAATGGATTTATTTTAGATTATGGAGAGGAATGAATGAGAAGATTTTCTATTTTGCATTTAATTTTTTAAGTAATATGATGAGTTTTAATGTAATGGTTTTAAATTTTATTGTTGAAAAAATAATAGTTCATATTTCAATGTTGTTTATGGATAAGTTGAAGGAATTTAGTACAAGTGGTAAAGGTATATGTTTCGTAGCTTATTTTCCTGGGGTTAAGTTTCTCAAGACATGATGTTAAGTTGGCCTTTCTGGCATTTATGAAAGTGTTGTTTTACTTGGTGGAATAGTGGCAGTAGAATGTTCTCATTTTTTTTGGGGTAAAAAATAATAATAATGAGAGAGAGAGTATTTGAATATCAATACTATATATGATGATGATAATGGTTAACTTCTTTGTCGCATATATATATATATATAGTTAAAAAAAAAAAAAGCATAATAATAGTTAAACCCCGATGGGGTGTTAGAAGGCGCACCTCAGCTAATGAGCAGCAAGTTGGCCACCTGATGCCTTAAATAAGGGGGGGAGGGGGATCTGATAATCACCTTATGAGTGACCTCAGTTGAAGATTTATTAAACAAAAGGTATTACAGACTCATGTGTTGGTGTGTGTTCTGTGTTATTGAGACAACGGATCGATCAGATTGCCAATACACAGACATTTAAATGGAAGGACAGCAGAGAAATACAGTAAGCAACACTAGACACAAACAGTTTTTAATAAGGAGTTCACCCTATTCTCCAGGGCTACGTCTCCGGTCCAGCTTCAATGGTGGCCTAGTTTTATTGTGTCTTATAGCGAAGAATTTACAATGCAGGGACTCAATATGAGTTCTCCTGACAGTAGATTGTGCTTGGCAGGGTGGTTCTTGGATTCCCCAAGCCACTCAGAGTTCACGGACTCTTTCTCTTCCTACCAGCTCTGTGACCATTGGTCTACAGCGGAAAGAACCAACTGTGATGCTCAATCCAGGCAGATTCCTCTATGGGAAGGCTTGAATCTTCAAGCTCTCTGGTGCTCGATGCTGCCTATGGTCAGCTCTGCCCTCTGTCTCTTCTGCTCGGCTTTACTACTCTCTATGTTAAGTCCTCCTCTCAGGGTTCATAGTTCACTGTCTCACTTGGTCGCTTGGGTTCTTCTCCAAATCCCCCCCCCCCCCTCTATTCGACTATCTCCATTCATGGCTTTAACCATTCGATCCATATGCTTGTTCGGTTCCTCTCCTGCCTGCACCGATTCACCTTCTGCAGCTGTGCTTGGAGTTCCCTGTTCGGCATCAGCATAAACGCTCAGGGAGTGCCACGTGTCCCCATCTAATTGGTGCCAGCATGCTTCGTTGGTTCGTTCCTCCGGTTATGTCGTGGATACGCTTTTTCTCCACCGTGGCGGTCAACGGATTCCAAATCCTTTTAAATCGCAGCTTGTTTCCCTGTCAATTATGCTTCTTTCCATCGGGCACAATCTCAGCCGTCTGATCTGGGTTCCTCCAGATCTAACGTCATACGCACGTCGAGCGCGATTGACTTGCTCGACCGTTAGCGTGCGATCACGACGGCTTTTCTCTCACCTCCACTGCCACGTGTCGATCGTTGAGTGGGATCGCTCCAGTCCTGTCCAAAACCTCTTACCGTTCAAGGGCACCCCGATCAAAACCGTCGGTTTCCAGGGTACGAGTCTCGCCCTTGCGTTTTAGCGCTTTTTCTTTCTCCGCTCGCGGTTCTCTGGCTCCCAACGTGACCGAGTGCTTAAGGCTCCCCCATTTCGGCCCTGTTTGCCCAGCTAAGCGTCGCGCATCAAAATCGTCTCCTTTTCCCGCTCTGGGGCTCCTAAGGGCTGTTTTGGCCCCATGGGCCTCGGTCAGCGCGCTTTGAGCGAGGTCCTCGTCGTTCCACGTCGGCTGCCATGGCCACTGGTTCATGGTGTTTTTATGTCGTTTTGGATTTCATTAAAGATTTGTTTAACTCGATACAATCAAAGTTCTTGACAGTCTTTTGTGGATCTGATTCGGATCACGACCTCTACTGAAAAAGCTTTTAGACCACCAAAAGTTGGTTTTTCTTCAAGCATCGACTAAGTGAGGGAACTACCGTCTCACTTGTCCAATCTCAATCCACTTCGCATTGCTCGGCTTCGAACCTTTAAGCCCAATCCTGAGGTATTCCACCTGTCCACTGTGCGTCGTCCTCACCTTCCTGTCCAGCACTGTGTCTTCCTGCAACTCATTAAGATATTCAGTTAGTAGGTCATCAACAGAAGGTAATTGACTCTGCTCTTCAGGGTCCTCAATCATTGAAGGTTCAAACAACCTCAAACAATCTGCGTTCACAACTGAGTAGATGTGCATGTAAGCTAGCAGATCAAGGCGGAAGGCATCCTCACCAATGTTCTCAAGTATCTTGAAGGGTCCATACCTGATAGGTTTTAGCTTTTTACCTTCACCTTGCATTCTGTCCTTGCTGATATACAACCCTTGGTCTCTAACTTGAAAACTATGCTCCATCTGATGCTTATCATGCCTAGCCTTGTACTTGGCCTGGCTCCTTTCCAACTGTTCCTGTACTGCCTGGTGGATCTCTTGGATTTGTTCAATAAACCTAGTTGCCTTGTCCACATCATTGTGTTTATCAACCATGGTATCTTTACCAAAGACAAAATCCAAAGGAGACCTTGGTATGAAACCAAAACAGGTCTCAAAAGGAGATCTCTATGTA
>APFE030654236.1:36809-91649 GCA_000404065.3 Pinus taeda
TTGTCAGAAATAGTGCATGGGAGATTGTTCCTAGACCAGAAGGGAAATCAGTGGTGGGTTCGAGATGGATCTACAAAGTTAAGCAGGCAGCTGACGGGAGTGTGGAGAAGTACAAGGCAAGATTTGTTGCACGAGGCTTTTCACATATAGAGGGGATCGATTATGAGGAGACCTTTACACCTGTCACAAGGTATTCTTCCATACAGACGATTCTTTCTCTCTCAGCGCAGATGGGATGGCACATTCATCAAATGGATGTGAAGACTATGTTCCTCAATGGAGTCATTGAGGAGGAGGTGTACATTGAGTAGCTCGAAGGCTTTGAGGTCTTCAGCAGCGAGTCGCATGTGTGCAGGCTGAAGAGAGTTTTGTATGGGTTGAAGCAAGCACCACATGCTTGATACACATGGATAGACAGCTATTTCACCAGACTTGGATTCTCCAAGAGCGAGGCGGATCCTAACCTATACCAGATTGTGGTGGAGGGTAAGTTGTTTATCATTGTACTGTATTTAGATGATTTGATTCTAACGGGTGATGAGCTGTTGATACTTTCATGCAAGGATGATCTTGCTAAGGAGTTTGAGATGAAGGACTTGGGCCTCCTTCACTATTTCCTAGGATTGGAAATATTGCAGCGCAATGGTGGACTGTTTGTTTCTCAGGGTAAGTATGCTCGGGAGATATTAGAGAAGTTCAACATGCATGGCTGCAAGCTTGTTGATAATCCTCTTCCTGGAGGTTGGAGGAAGGAGGATTCCACTTCGGGAGAAGAAGTGGATGCCACTGTTTATCGACAGTTGGTGGGGTCACTGATGTATTTGGTCAATACACGACCCGATATATGCTATGCAGTTAACCAGCTTTGACATTAGCAGAAAACATTAAAATGCATAATAGTTAACAGAGAGTGCAATGAAGCAAATTCTGAGATATCATTCCATACTATAGCATTCAGATTTCAGATACATTAAAGATTGTGGAAATTTTTTTGAAGAAAGATAACAACACAAGAGAAAATACTTGTCTGCACTTCACTCTACACATGAATCCTGTGAAATGTCTTGTCTTTATTCATTAATCCAGCTTGTTGGTCCAAAGAGTGATACAATAGCTTATAGCCTTGTGCTCAAAAGGTCTATAGAAATGTCTAAGAATCCACCATACATACCTCAAATGGTGAAGTATTTATAAAAAAATTATTACAAAATATCTCAAAACAAACTTGAGATTTAATCTAGGAAGTACAAATATCTTCTTGCAAGAAGATAGAGACAACTATTGAACTGTTTCATTATGTCCCTTTTATCGTGGTACTATTGGATTTTATGGTTGGATTTGTAGCCCTTTATGCTGGCTTGTTGTTGTGGTCTTTTATGCTGGAATATTCTTTGACTTTTACTTCCTCTTGATACTCTTTTACCTTGATACTCTTTAACCATTTTGTCATGTTTTCATCTGTTTACTTGGCTCTTCTACTTTTACTATGCAATAAATTTTTACTCTAAATTTCCGATAGTAAATCAGTCATCTTTTCCCACCATTTTGCATCAGGTTATTTGACATTCATCATCTGCCTATATATCTCATCAGCTTCGGTATACATCGAAAAATTGTGCTTAGTGATGAACAAGTGTTTTATCTCATGCTGGAGAAAAAACAAGTTCTCGAAGGTGTTATACAAAACTTTTCCTCTTGGTAGTGCTTTTATAGATGAAGTGCTATCTTGTTCCTTAGCCAAATGTATGAGTCTATTATCATAGTCCAGCTATGTCATAAGTTTTTCATTAATGACCAATGGACTGGGAAATCCTTTCTCCCTCAATATTTGGAATTTGGCCATGAATCTATCAATGGCCACCTGAATGTTGTGGCACTTTTCTTCTAAGTTCAGCATCAAGTTTCTCTTGGAAAGGACCTTCCTTATTTCCAAAATGGTTTCAGTCCTTTCTTCTATATTTAGCTCCTGAAGCTCATATATGTTTTTGTTGTTAAGGAAGTGGATGAGTCTATTGGCATCCTCAGGCATCCAATTCCTCCTTGAATTTTTGAATAACCACTATAGCTATCTTTATCAGTTCTGTTTGCTCAAAAATAACTTGAGTAGATGGCCAAATATCCTTGACGGAGTCAATGATATTGGTCCATAACAATTCCTTGGCTTGTCCAAGGGGTTTCTCCAATGTCAAGTCTTTCTCCATAGCTTTGACTCTTTCACTCATTCTATTGAGCTTTTGTGCCTCTTCCTTTTGCATAATTAGGGCAAGTTTGTAGTCAGTCTCTAAACTTGCCACATTTTCCTTCAATCTATTCATTTTTGTAGCCTGAATTTCTCCTGATATACATGCTACTGATGTAGACTCTATCGTGATTAGAAATGTTGTGGCAGGTGGAGCTATAAGTGTTAGTGAAGCTGCCAGTGTGGAAGGGACTGTTGTAGATACTGTAGGGATAACATTTGTAGAAATTGTGACAATGTCAGTTTGTTTTAATTGGATAAAGCTATCCAATTCTTTCTCTATCTCCCTTAGTTGATCATTGAGTTTTAGGACCAAGTCCATCAACTCTTCATTTCTGGATTGGCTCCCTAAGACTTCAAGTGTTTGAGGATGTTGCAGCTAAGGTATCTTCAATTGCTTCTTCAGTGCAGCAATATCATCGTTATTCTTCTTTATCAGCTGCTCAGTAGCTTTTATATCTTTGGGATCATGTCCCAACTCAATAACCATGTCTTCCAAAGACTTAATCCTTGTATCCTTGGCCTATTAGGAGGCCTTATCCAACTGAAATTGTGTCGAGATGTTGTTTAATGGGTTTTGTAACTAATGGGCAGCTATGTCTTTGTCATTAGGGTGGAGTATATCATCTCTCCAACTAGTTTATGTAGTTCGATTTGGTCTATGGGATGAATATCCCTTGCCAATACTTCAAAGTCAACCCTCTTGAAATCTGAAGATGTCTTGGGCTGCTATGTTGTAGGTTTGATGAAGGACGTTTGAAGTTTTCCTTCCTTGATGTCAAAAGCTAACATCAGTATTGTTTTATTTGTGGGAGTGAGTTTTAGATATTGTGCATAAGTTTGAGCTTTGACTTTCTCATTCCTCATTTTGATTTCTTTATACCTGTCCTTTATGTCTTGGTCTTTGTCAGCAGGCTTACTAAAGGAAGACACTTCCACACTAAGCTGCCTTTCGAACATCTGAGTCTGTGATGTGGAAGGCTCTTATATGTCTTCAAATGAAGTTGTGGGCCTACTTTTGTCTACCTTTATGTTGGTTACCTGTACTGATCCTTTTGTATATTCCTTTTTAGAAGACAGATTGAGCCTTTGCCTCTTGTTGTGACTTGTTTCATGCTGCAGATTAGAGGTGTCCATTCTTGAAGTGGAAGCTCCTTCTCTGTTTATTTTTGGATTTTTCTCCTCATTCTGAGGAGTCTGCATGATTGGAGGGGTTCTCATGGCTCTTTCTTGCTCTTCTGGTACCTGCAGAAAAGAGCTCTCATCAAGCTACTTTTGCAAATCAATCAGAGCATTTTATACATCTAGTCTTGTGTTGTCTCTATCTACTAAGGTATTTTCCACCTAGTCTGTCTTATTGGAATATGCCTCTATTTCTGGTATGGGGTGATGGATAAAAGGTCCTAGCTTGACCTTTTGCCTTTTCTTGGTAATGAATTCTAAAGGGTCATAACTCCATACAAAACTCATTTGGAATTTCATGCCTTGCAGGATTAGGTCTGCCTCTTTCCCTACCTCTCTGGAATTGCATATGAAGGGACCTAACTGGTATTTGATTTTGAAATAGGCCCTCTTCTTAGCAGTGACAAAGTTGACTTCATTTGCATTGATGATCTATCTGTAATATTCTAAGGAAAAAAACCTTATAGGGAGGTATCTTGGCAACTTATATGGTGCAAGCAGGCAACCATATATTCTGATTTATGTGTGGTTTTGGTAAAGGTACCAATATACCACTTTGGATTGCTTGGAAAGTTGGAGAACTCTTTTTATCTCTGGACTTGTCCTAGGTGGAGTATTTCTAGTGAGCATAGTCATGATTGTATACACAAAAGAATCTATGAAGTCTGAGTATGTATATGGTGATTTAAACTCATGGAAAAGTGGGGTCCAAAAAATGATAGATCTGGGCTAGCCCCTAGTGTCAAGCTTCTGGAGAGTAAAAGGAAATTTATCCGACTGATAATACAAAAATAGACGGTACAATATAGAGGATTATTTGCATACTCTCTCATTTCCCATTCTTATGAACTTCTCATGCATTCTATCAGCTATGAATTTGGCAAAGTCATATGTGGTTGAAGGAGGCTACCCTGGGGTATAAATGGACATGAAGGCAAGAATAAGTTCATCACTGTATTCACTTGTAGTGTAACCCAAAACACATGATATCATGGTCACAATGTACTGGCCCCATTTAGAGAAAATAGCTTACACATATGGAGGGGGGTCCTTAGGGATGTGTTTTTCTTCTACAATGAAGGTTTGGAACAACTAGGCCAATCTTGATTGGCTTATCTTGGGATATTAGTCCAACAAGTCTCCAATTGAGAGTGGGGTTAGGTTTTTCCCTTGTTGGAACTACAACATTTCATTAATGGACTCAATTGTGATAGTGAATAGAACCTTCTGGTCATGAGACATTATGGCTCTATGGCTAGCGATGTAGCATGCATAGCACATATGAACAACTTTCGAAAAGATATGAAATTGGGGGAACTGGTATCTATTTAAATTGGAATCCTAGAGGCCAATATCATCTGTATGGTTTAGGTGTTGGTCTTCGCCTAAGCAATGAATTTTGAGCAGGAGCTCTGTTGAAGTTGTATCTTTGATTTGGAAATCCCTGTCAGCTAGGGGAAGGTGGTCCATGTCTAAGTGTGGAGTGCTATGGGTTTAATGTCCATGGCGATAGGGGAAACCATAATTTAGTTCTTGTGGATTTGAATTAGGCTCTAGGGGTTTTATCAATGGTTTTGGTATTTTCAGAGGGTTTAGGCAAGCAACTCTTAAATTGGCAGTATTCTTAATAAATTTTTAAATTAAAACACTACACAGGCTAAAGGTTTTGAAATTTGAAGGGGTAAGAGGTAATTCATGGGGAAATACCTGGAATTGGGCGAATTGGCTTTAAAAATGATGGTTCACAGCATCTGCAGTGGTGGCGCAGTCTTGGTATGGATTGAAAGGTCAACTTGGTTGTCTGTAGCATCTCCTAGAGCGGACTTGGAAGTATGTTTGGTAAATTTGGCATTTGCAGGGATTGCAATGGTTCATAGAGTTTACAAAGAGAATGCGTGGAAAAAGGGTGGAAGAGGGCTTCGCGTCCTTTAATGGAGAAAATGATTAGTTTTGGCAGGTTCTCTTTTGGATGAATAGTTGACAGTTTTTCGATTAAGTGGGGAAGTAGTTTTGGAAGGCCATCGCACTGTTTTTGTGGCATAGGCAGTTTTTTGGAGGGGTTGCCTGATGTACCTTAGAGCGTGACATGTAGCATTCGGGGGGTTGGCGAAAACCATTTTATTGGGTGATTATCATTCAGCCATCAGGCGCGGCCAATATCGTTGTACGCCGTTGGATGAGGGGGGGTGATGATCAAATGGTAGTCGAGCAGAAGAGCTCCGTAGGGGGAAATGAACAGGAGTTGATGGGAGGGGGCCAGGGGTTTAATCAGGGTGGTTTGGGATTAGTTTAAGGATAAATCACAGGTTAAAATGATCGGGTTAGGCTTAATGATGGATTAGGGAGTCGGGTGAGGTTAATAGCAAGATTAACTTAAGTTTACTAGGATTAGGTAAACTAAGGTTATATTGGGGTATGGATAATCTCTATTAGTTTTTATTAAAACAAAGGTTGTGGTATTTTATATAGGGATTTAATTATTATACGAGAAAAGGGTTTATAACAGGATTTATGTAATAATGTTAGTGATTAATATGAAAATGTGATGGCAGAGTGGGTTTTTTCTTAGCACAAGGGTAAAGTAAAGCATTTGCGCACATAGCTTTATACTTAGGAAAAAAGGCTTTTTTGTGGGCTTTTTATGCAAAAGGGTTTTATACGAGGGGGTATTACTTTTCCTAGGTAAAAGGTGTTTAAACCTTAGGAAAGGGGATTTTCTTAGGGTAATGAGGGGAAACGTATTTTTATGAAGGGGATTCTAATACTTGCATCCATAAGTCATTAAGCCGAGGGTCTGGTCCCTCTAGAAGTTAGAGAAATTCTCTAAGCCTTTTTTACTTAAAAGATTTTTAAGTACAAGAACATCTTGATGGGGGGAATTAATAAGAGGGGTGAAGTGAGTGGGGGGGTGTTAATTAAAACACATTTGAAAACCATTGTGCTTGCTTTGTTTACTACCTATGCACATTTGAAAGATGCATTTAAACATGACATAAGTGCTTTTGTGTAATCACTTGATATTTCTGCAACCTTTCTACTACTTACCCATTTACTCATTTTTTCTTCATTTTATTTGGGTGCATTTAGGCTTGCAAACCCTTATCAAATCCTTTTCTTTTAAAAAGTAATCTAACTAATTCTAACCTTATATCATCCAAGGGCTCAAATTGAACTCATGAGCTCCTTTTATTTTCTCTACCTATTTAATAATCTGCCAAGGTTAAACTGTTTGGTCAGATTTCATTCTCTAACTATAAACATAAAATCTAAAGCATGAAATAGCCAAGTTTAAACAATTTGACTATCATGGATTGTAGCATGAGTAACAAGCTGCACACAAGAATTATTATGCATAAAAGTAAATAGTAGTGGAATTTTGACTTGCTCACTTTCATGGTCTCTTTTTGTTTTTTGGGGTTCATATATTTTCATTTTTTTGGACCTTTTCTTATTCTTTTTGTCCTTTGATTATTATTTTAGGACATACCATCTTTAAAATTTTTAATTTTTTAATATGGAAAACATTTGCAGAAAGCAAAGGTATGTACAATATTACAAGGCTTAACCTTAGTCATCCAAAATTATGACTTCTATTGGTATCGGAACCTAACAGGACCCACACCCAACATTATGCTCAATACCAAGTAATAACTCTGAAACCAATTACTGAATCAAATGATCCAATCATTGAACAAACAAAGAAACCATATTGAATCATAGAATACTGAATAAATACCGAATCGCCATGACCAGATCATACCAATGCACAACCACTCATTAATATACCAAGCCATACATTGTTAGTCATCACAGAAACCAAGAGTTGTCACTACAAACCCTTATCAAATTTACTTCATATTGTATATGCTATTGTTTTGAAGACAACCTACATATATACATGCTTCATCTACATACATATCTCAGAATACTGAACATTGAATCATTTAGATAACTAAATCACTGTCACACTAAATCAACCTCCGAATCAAGTACTGAACCATTCGCAGATCATTAGACCATACCTAGTCATCATAATTAATTAACCCAAACAACACTGCCAAATACAGATTAAGGCATCATTAAAAAACAACAACAAATAGATTATACATCATCAATTATCATCATTTAGCAACAAATGTGAACCCCAGTAGATATACACTACATCCACAAGAAATATTTGTGTATATAAGTTATTACCATACATACCACCTGCATACATATCTCAACATACTGAATAAGCAAATCTCAGAATATATGCATGCCTTAACAGAAACAGATCCTCATACATATGCGGCTATCCTGAAGAAAACATGCATATAGATCTTAAATTATTGAAGCATGCATTCACTGTAAACACAACTCACATTCTACAACCTTCACTGTCAAAACACATTGAGATCATAACATCACTATAGCCACAAATATATCATTGTTAGCTACGTAATAATAAAATCAATCAATCATATATTTCATCATGTCTTCAAATCTTTCATATCTGAGTCTTGTTCGTGCTCCCTAGTGCACATCTATTTTAAATCAAATCTCATATGAACAATTCATTCATTTACACACCTAACACCTTGATCTCCATCTCCTTATATGGTTTTAACCTTAGTAATACCTTAGGTAAATCCCTTGGTAATTTCATTAGTATTCATTGACAAGATCAAATGAAGGTTGCCACTCCAATTACTATGGGCCAATACCAAGGTAATAACTCTTGGTATCTATATTACCATGGTTCAAATTCTTTACGTGACTTTTACTTACAGGACCTGCGTATGAACGTGACCCTTCTTCAAAGGAACTGCATATACTTTCTCAAACTTTACTTTTTTCATTCAAATTTCATTAAATTGTCAATTCTCTATCCATATCCTTTATAGCATCTGTACCAATCTACATGAGTACCACAATCATTATATTATAACAATGTTGACATCATGTACATCTTTATCAAGTAGGTTTCCATCAAGGACAACACACTAGTCATAATGCCAACATTTAAACCACCTTTTCATTTTATGATTGGTATTGGTCGATCCTGTATTAATGAATTGAACAATCCCTAGTTCATGATACCATCTTCAGAATCCAAGTCCCCTCTGATTTTTCCATCTTCTCTATTCATCTTGGGAGGTTGGGATTAACCAATAATCTGCCACAAGATGAGAATTTTTACCTTGCGGGAAATCCTTCTAATTATCAAGCTCTATCCTTTTATCCATTCTTGGTAGTTGTTTCCATGACTCATCCCAGAATCTTACTATGGTTCCATCCCAAATTTCCCATAAGAAATGATCTTTGATAGTATTTTTGTTGTTCCTAGCCAAGTTCCATAATTTCCATTGGGTGAATTATTTACCACTTGGTTTAAACACTATATACTTGTAGCTTCAACCTTAAAAACTTCAATATATACTTGTAGTTTCTTAACTTGCACATTTCCTCAAAATTTGGATAATAATCTCATTACCTTACAATTTATGCAAGGATCCACTAATATTAGATAATTGGCCTGAGATAAAGTTCCTCATGATCACAACACAAGTCTACAAATTTTCATAGAAGTTAGGTGCCACAAGTTCTGTAGATTCAATACACTAACATTTTGAAGAGAAACACAGTTGTTTCATTGTCCTTCAAGGATTTGGACTTATCAAATTTTCTTTGATCATAGAGAGAATCTTAGATGTCTCTTAGAGATTCCATTGCGTGTGTTAGAGAAATAATGTAATTTGGATCTAAACTTATTTCAAATTGCAATAGATTTGACCTGTTTACCTTTGATTCAAATCTCAAGAGATTTGATTTGTCACATAACACAACTATTTCTTGCATCATATACCATAGGGAACTTGAAATTGAATCTTCATTATGTAAAATTGATATGCTACGAAATAAAGATAGTTCATATGTCATATATATGCTTGATCTAATACACTACCTTTAGAATTCTTCCATAGATTAATGCAACCAACTTTGGATTATCAGACATGGTCGTGCCATTGAGAACCTCCAAATTTATTCACATAGATAACTTGTACCTCAACACAAATATGTAATTCAGATGATTCAAAATAGACCATATGCCTTATTGATCGATCACCAATAACGAACTACTCAGTGTTCCTTGTATATGATTAGTAATGTGAAATATTCAAACCATTCACATTTCAACTTTTAAGTTGTTGCAAATCTATAATATAGACTTCCTCCAATAGACCTATGTTGCAGTGCATCTTAATAATCGTGCCTTATGAGCTTAGGTTGGACTCTCTTGGTTAAAATCACGAATGAACCTTGGATTACAGAGCCTTAGAAGTTCAAAATGAACAACAATGGGTTTTTGAACTTGAACTAATGGCTTGAAAAATAAGGTCCCATTTATGCAGGTCATTTTCCATAACAAATTAGGTTTGGAAATGTCATAATTAATCACGTGCATACTATAGAACTAGTCCTTTATTCATCATGCTTGTATGTGTTTATATGTCCATTAATTAAATGTTTATATTGATACCTATTCTTTAAATTTTATTTTTTAAATATTCCACTTCTCTAATTATATTATTATGTGGTAGGTTGATCCATGTGGAAAAGCACCTGCACAATCATAAGTAAACAAATAACAATTTCACTTTACATTTAATATGAAAAATTGATTATTTGTTTATATAATAAAAAAGTAACTTCCTTTTGTTGAAATTTGTGGTCTAAGCCCCATGAAGATGATGTTCTTAAATAGGAAGAGTTGTGGTCATCCCCTAACTTTGAGATCACAATAAGAAAGTATGTGAAGAAAATGAAAAAAAAATCATTTTGAGTTAGTTTGGAGTAGGGATCACAACCTTGTGACTAAGGCTAGGATCAAGAAATTGAGAGAATATAGTAAGACATACAATGTAATAACCATATTTTAAAGTGAATGTTTTTTATAACATAACTTTAATTCTGAAAGTTTGTTTTTTAACTTTTACATTATTTAATCAAAAAATCATTTTCTTTCTTATGTGGCATTATTTGGAGGAACTTTGCCCCTCACATCAGTATGTTGATCCTTAACTCGGTGTTGCTACTAGTGGAAATGATAGGACATGACATGAGCATCTGGCCAACACTAGGACCCTGCATATGTTTTCTCTTAGTACCGACACTGGGTCCACACCATTGGCTCTGACACATGAGCACATGACCCCTGAGCCAAAAACGCAGCCAGGCTTTGGATCAGGTGGTGATCGAGTTGACCCTAGTACTGATGACATTATAGGTACATTTCCTATATAATCACATGTTAAAAGCATGGGGAAAATTGCATTCACACTTTTTATGAATGACGAAGGATTCCCATTAAAAACAAGAAAAAATATTGGTATTTTTTTATGTTTTAACTCTTTTTTGTTTTTTGTCGAAAACATAAGTCATTTATATTATTATTTTCAAACTAATGGTCATATCTTTTTTCATGTAGGTAAAAATTTATTTTATACAAAAATGGATGACAAAGCGTTAAATATTTTGGGCTCACCACAAGCAAAATGCGGAATTTCCAAAATTCCAACCTTAGAAAGAGGTTTTGGACTACCTTGAAGATCTATTCGAGGTAGATACCTTCAATAAAACCAAGGTCATTGCCGCAATCAAAAAACAATTAAAATATCCACGAGACCATTATAGGCAAAACTTGATAGATAACCCTAGGTATGAGCACCCTCCCATTATTCTTGATATGTAATGGAAGGGCCTCATCAAGGACGAAAAATGGAAGAAAATGAGAAAAGAAGGGAAAACACCACCTGGTCAAGCAAGGCATAAATTATGTCTTGAATTCAACGCTTTTGATTTTCTTTAGTTTTGAATAAAATTTTAGTATACAACATACTTGAAACTTTTCATAGGCTCATCGACACTACGAATGCAACCAAGGAAAGTCATGAGAAGCATGGGTAGAAAAAACTAGACCATGGTGGCTACTTGAAGCTACATGCATGAATTGTAAGTACCCAAAACTTCTTAACAATATTATTTGTTATATCGCCTTCCAACATTCTGGTAATTGCGCTAGAAAATAACAAAAATCAATATTCTTATGTATTTCTTCGTGGCTTTAGCATTCATAACTAAATCCAAGAAGGAATACCTCAATATAGGTTTTAAGTTTAGATTTAAATACATATTTGAATGCCTAAAAAACATGAGGCAAACCCCAAGATCTAATTTGAAGGGCTGGGCAAATCCACATTAACCTTTCATTATTTATAAAATACAATCATGTTTTATATAAATCTAATTTGTTGTTTTTCTTTAATTAGCATGGGAGTAGTAAAAATATAGATGATCGCATGACTATTGAGCATTAGTCCTATGACAGTGTGCACCAAACAGAGAATTTTGGTGCTCCCAAGGAACCCCATGATAGTGGGGTGCAACCTTAAGATGTTTCATTAAAAAATGAGCCCCACAATGGTAATAGGGTTGTATATTACTTGTATACTTATTGATTTCATACTTATAAAGTATCTACTTCTATTTTTTTTACTTATTCATTTATGATTGTATTTTTACAAATTATATGGTTTGAATGGCAGAGCATGTCGTACAGGAGGATCCTCAACCAAAAGAAAACCATGAGGAAGTCATTACAACAATGTCTACTAGTGCACAAGGTAAATAATTACATTGCAAAGTTGCTTTTTATTATTAAAAAACCACTTTATTGATATTCAATAACTGATATAAATTTAATATTTTTTGTAGGTGATATGTTGGCACTCGGCCCTCCCCCGCCCCAACATCCTCGACCCCATGAGATAATCATGACCAGGGGTGAAATTTGTTAAAGGAGACAATAAAAATCATCATCAAAACAACCCTATCCAGAAGATGAAAATGAAAAAATGGATGAATAACTTAAGAATTATGTAGGTCATTAAAAGAAGAGGCAAAAATATCTGATGATGTAGAATGTTATAATGTATTATATAAGACAGATAGATGTATAATATTTTGGATGTATAAAAAGACATACTGATGTATACATATTTTTTAATGAGTTCTTGCATACTTTTCTATAATTATGTTAGAAAAATATGAAATATACATGCTTAGAAATTGCGAGAGAACGAATGTTAACAAATATGTTTCTTTATCATTTTTTTCTTTTTTCTAGTGTTTGTGAATGAATCTTAATGTGTTTCTATCAATTTTTTTATAGTAGATAGATTGGGTACTCCGGAATTGAAAATGATTTGAGAGTCATGGTGGGAGGGGACATAAGAGCTTCCATCTTCACGTGGTTGGCCCTATTCAATAGAGAATAATTTAGGATTTGGATAGTCTTGGAGCAAGCCTTCCTCATTCTAGCACACAAACAACTAATTCAATGTTGACTTTGTTTATTCTTTATCTACCTTTAACACATTTTATGTACATTATAGGTATTCTTATTCCATAAAGTTGTCGTCCAGAATTTTATGATGGATGGAAAGAAAGTGGATGATTTGTTTCTCTTGAGTAGTCATTCCCTATCAAGTATGCACCCTACCTTTTTCATTTCATAAAATATATCCAAATCCTATCCTATGTAGTTGGCATGGAAATAACAATGAATAAGGAAATTATATGTGAAAGCAATGGGCTCATACCCATCCCTTCGCATCTCATTTAAAATCAAATTGATGACCTCAAATTTCTTGGCATGAACCAATATATATATCATAGTTGTGTATGAGTACCCATCATGCATAAATCATTCTTTTCATTTGGTACATTTGAATAAGTTCAATGCTAAGCCTTTTGATAAATTCAATGCATTATGATCTAAGTATATCTATAAAAAAAATCTCAACATATATTGTTCATACTTTCCGCTATCATGGTTAGTTTTTGATGCTGATATGTGTATCTAAATCCTATCTAATTGTCCCAAGTGTATCTAAAATTTTGGCCTACTGTAAGCTAATTTGGTTAAGGAATTTGGATTGTAATTTAATCTAAGTTAACAAATTAGGGTGGTGGATGTTGCAGAATACTTAAATATTGTATTGTGAATAGTGAATTTAATATAAAGATATAGAGAGAGTTGTGGCTCTCACACAGGTTGGTATTCCCACTCAAGTGTTTCCAAGGTAAATATTGTTTTTAATGTGTGATTGTGCTATTTTTATTCTTATGTTCTAAATTTTGTTAATATTTCTTTTCTTGCATGAGTTTATCAAACTCTTTAAATATTCAAGCACGGGATCTTGCTTCATTCATTTTGTGTGCTATTTATTTTTAGGAACTGGATCTTGGAACATGTGATTGTACTACTACAAATTAGTTAGATTAATCACCATCCACATCTCAACCATAACACCATTTTAATGGTTATGACAGGAGGTTTTCTCACTCTCCATCTAGGTATGAACATTCTTATTATCATTGCCACACTTATTGGTATTCTCATTGAACAAACATTACATATACATGACCAAACATTGCATATTTATTTTTTAGATGTTTCAATTTACATTGATGTACATGAATATATATGTATATCTGTGTGTCACATGTTTTCGAATGTATATGCACTTTTTGATGAGTACTTATGTGAAGAACACTTTCCATCATACCAATAAGTGTGGCAATGACAATAATAATGTTGATACCTAGATGGAGAGTGAGAAAACCTCCTATCACAATTATCAAAATGGTGTTATGGTTGATCTCTTTCTCTCTCTCTCGTCGCTATATATATATATATATCTATATCTATATTATATATATATATATATATATATATATATATATTATATATATATATATATATATTATATATATATATATAATATATATATATATATATATATATATATATGTATGTATGTATGTATGTATGTATGTATGTATGTATGTATGTATGTATGTATGTATGTGCATATTTTATGTTTTTTTTATTTGTTTAGTTATTTGGCCTGGTTTAATTCTCTTTGTTCCTCTCTAGCTTGAGGTTTTATCCTTTCCAATTTTGGTTTGAATAACTTTGATACTCAATTATATTGTGTGTTATCTTGTTCATTGGATTTATGTATTGGGTTTTGTCAGAATAATATGCTTTCACTATACTTTAATAAGAGTACCCTCCCAAAATAACTCGAAAAGCTAAAATCTCAAAGTGCATGTTCTGTGTTATCTTTTGTATTGGATTTATGTACTAGGTTTGTAATAATAATGATTCTTCACCATATTTTAGCAAGCGTATCCTCCAATTATACTATGATTCCATGGATTGGGAGGGTGAGATCCTTCTTAAGTTTGGTTGGCATAATTCAAATGTAATGTTGCGTCAAGGCCCAATTATTTTCGATTGATCCTCTTTGTAAATCATCACACATTATCAAGTTTGTGATTTCAATTTCTTGGAGAAGGTCCTTATGGTCTAGGGGATACATTTAGTCTTTCATGCTAACTCTAAGAATTTCTCATAGCACATTGATAAGTACATAAAAGGGGCTTGAATGATAGTTTCATAATTTTAACACTTGGAAGTGAGCTATAGTGAAGTAGGGGTTATTGGTGTATTCATACAATGGTTGATTACTATGTTGTAGGAAGCTCAAATAAATGTTGTCAAAGATATTGTGTTTTGATGGAACTTGATTATTGAGGAAGGGGGGTGTTGATCTAGGTGGATATTGGTGGCCACCCACCAATTGCACTTGGACCCCCACCATTGTTTATTTTATTTTTTCAGTTTCCTTAATTGTAGCACAGTTTATTATTCTTAGCAGTTTTTTGGGTCCTAAAATTCTGGAGCCATTTTGAGGCCATAAACGATGGTTTTTGGGAAAACTAGAAGCAACATGAGTACAAGGACTGATGTTGCTCATCCCAAATTTGTAGTCCTCAGATAGATCTTTGTAACGAGGTATTTTTCATTTCAAATGGAGATCGTATGCAAAGTTATGACCCTAGGAAGTTGATGTACCAACTTACCCAAAACGAGGAGCATAGTTTGGCGCTTCATCTCCTAGGGTTAGGTTTTTGGATGTTTAGGGTTTTCCATTATTTCTCAGCGATAAATAGGCCTTCAAGCCTCATTGTAAGACTATTGAAAAGCATGTAGCCACCATGTCTCTTCTCAGAGATAAGCTACCATCGCCCTAGCTAGTTTATTTCCATTTCTGTTTGTAAGCATATTTTAGTATTTTACAGTAATGAAATGAAGTATTATGTATGCTGCATCTTTGTTTGTATGGTTATATCTGTAATTTTTTGCATTCCTGTTTCAATCTGGATTAGTGGTATCAGAGCGGTATGCTCTTTCTCTGTCTTTCTTTGCATGTCTCCAACAAGGTCTGGATATAAGGAGTTAGGGCTTGAACTAGTTGAACCTTTGCAAGACCAGTATCTCAAATCCCGAAGACCTCCCATGGTGGACAAAAAGAAAGACGAGGGGGCAGGAGATCATATCAAAATCTTGCTCGAAGAGGCCCTCGAGTAGCAAAGGAATGCAATGATGGAAAACTTTGCCCAGATCCTTCAGTGGATACCCAGGGGCAACACATCTACTTCCAACAGCTACTCTGGAAGTGCCACACCCTTTAAGGTACAAGTTAACTTTGACATTCCCATTTTTGAGGGTTAGATAAATGCAGACACCATAGATAAATGATTAAATCTGCTAGAAGGGTATTTTTCTATTCATGATTTTTCCAGCCCGGAAAAGATTACTTTCGCTCCTCTCAAAGCCGCCCCCCACATCAAGGACTGGTGAGAAACCTACTACGAGTAGAAAGAAGAAAGTACACCCTCACTATTTTCAGCTACACCCACTTGGAATTCATTCTCGGCTGCCATCAAGGAGCAATACTACCTTGTCAGAAGCTATTAGGATCAATACATAAAGTGGACCATGATGTGGCAGGGAAGGGACCAAGACGTGCCAGAGTTTACCAATATTTTCAATGCCCTTCGCACAAAGTTGGGTATCAAGGATTTGGAGCAACATTTGGTACTCAAATACCATGGCTTCTTGCAAAGGTACATCCAGAGTGAAATACAATTCCTTAACATCTCCTCGCTCAGCGCAACATATCGATATGCCATCAAGATCGAGAAAAAGTTTAAACAGAAGAAGCGAGACTTTGGATCTACGAATCTGAAACAAGGGAAAGGTGCCCCCAAACCATAGAACAAAAGACAAAGCTAAGGTGGGGTGACCCAAGAAAACCTGACAAAGCCATAAGTAAAGAACAATGTCATGAAGCCAAAAAAGGACACGAGAAAGTGGTGTGAGTTCCATAAGAGCTCCACTCACAACACAAGTGAGTGTCGAGCCAAACACTCACTGGTGACCGAGCTAAAGGTTTCAAAATCAGATGCATGTTTTGACTCTAAGTTAGAACCCAATAGGGGGAATGACAAGGGGAAGAAGATTATTGATGTTGAGCCCAACACCACCATTGCTACCACGAATATCCAGAAGGAGGAACCCAAAGATCCAGAGGAGGAGGAGCGCCTCTTCCACTCCCAGATGTGGGTAAAGGGCTCCTCTCTACAGTTCATTGTTGACATCGGGAGCCAAACGAACCTCATTTCGATGGAGGTCATGAAGCGGTTGGGCTTACCGACCACATCACATCCAAAACTATACACCATTGGGTGGCTTCACCAAGGATGGGATCTTCGCTTGAGCTAGCAGTGTTGCCTTCCATACAACATCAAGCCCTTCACAGATGAGGTATTGTGTGACATTGCTCCCCTTGATGTTTGTGATGTATTATTAGGCCAACCATACTTGTGGAAGCAAGATGCTATGTATGAATCAAGTCCTTGTGCTATTATTGTTACGTTGGGAAATAAGTTGTACATGATACCGAAGGTAGCACCACCTATCACCATCTCTTTGGTTACTACAAAACAATGCAGTAAGCTCATTTCCACAACTGGGAAATTTGTTTTCCTGATGATATGCCCTCAAGGAAAGAAGAAGATAATGGCCACGACCTTCATACATGGCCCTCTGCACGACAACTACAAATGGACAAGGTTGTGGAGGAGTATGAGGACATCTTCACCTCCCCCGCAGGGGTTCCTCTGGACTGTCAGGTTAAGCACCCCATTGATCTGACCCCAGGTGCGCTGCTACGTAATGGACCAATCTATTGGCGTTGTGTTCTGGAGAACGATGAAATAAAGAGGTAGATTCAGGAGCTGTTGTAGAAAGGTCACATCCGTCCGAGTTCATCACCCTGTGGGAGCCCGATCATGTTGGTACTGAAGAAGGATGGGACTTGGAGACTCTATTGACTATCATGTGTTGAACAAGATCACTATCTAGAGTAGGTACTTGATCCCACAAATTGATGACCTCCTAGACCAACTGAAGGGGGGAAATATTTCAGCAAAATCGATTTAAAGTCAGGGTATCACCAGGTGCCAATCGAACTGTCCAATGTTTAGAACACTGTCTTCAAAGCCAAGGAGGGCCTTTTCAAATGGTTGGTTATGCATTTCGGGTTGGCGAATGCTCCTGCAACCTTCATGAGGCTAATGGATGACATCTTGTGGCCATTCACCAACTCATTTGTAGTGGTATACTTGGATGACATCCTGATCATCAGCCAGAGTTGGGAAGAACACCTCCACCACATCCGATAGGTTCTTTCTCCAAACACTGCGACAACACAAGTTATGTGCCAATTTGGAGAAATGCACTTTTGGCATGACCCAGGTTCAGTATCTGGGATACATTATTGATAAATGGGGGGTGCATGTGGATCTAGCCAACATCCAATTCATTCAGGATTGGCCATCTCCAACCACTCTAATAGAGCTCCAAAGCTTTCTAGGCCTTGCCAACTTCTACCACAAGTTCATGTTGGGATTTTCTCATATCACTTGGGCCTTGAGTCAAGTCACGCAGGGAGGAGAAATTTTTTTTTTTTTTTTTTTTTTTTTTCGTTTGAATCTCAACAGAGGGCATTCACAGAGTTTAAACATTTCCTCTACTTGGCACCAATGCTCACATACCAGACTTGCAACAACCATTTGAGATCGAGACAAATGCCTCAGACTATGCTACTGGTGCAGTCCTTACTCAACATGGGCATCCAGTGGCATATCACAATGACACACTTTTAAACACAATTCGAAAGTATCCCACTTATGACAAAGAGATGTATTCCATTGTTCAAGCCTACCAACAATGGAATCATTACATTTTCGGGAAGGAAATGGTCATCCACACAGACCACAGGCCCCTCTAGTTCATACAGACCCAAGGGAAATTATAGAATGATCACCATCAGAAGTAGTCCACATACCTGCAACAGTTCCATTTGAATATCAATGATTAGAAAAACAACACCAATAATGTTGCAGATTATCTGACCACCAATCATAACATTAACCACCATGCTCAACTCTTATGGGCACGAGACTTCTGATTGGCCACTTCTCTACAAAAGTGACCCAGAATTCGGCCACACATACTAGACACTCTTGGAGGGTCAACATGTTCCATATTTTCACCTCCAGGATGCCCTATTATGCCACCTGGGTCACCTTTTTTTCCTTCAAGCAAGCGTGCTAAGATAATTTGGGATGCACATTATAGTCGGGCTATTGGACATTTCGAGGTTGAGAAAATGGTGTCAGTACTGTAGAAGTATTTCTATTGGCCAAATCTTCAATAGGATGTCGGGAAGTACATCAGATCCTACATTGCCTGCATCACTGCCCAACTGACCATCAAGAAGCAAGGCCTCTATACCCCACTTCCTACCCCTAGTCGACCTTGGGAATCCATATCCATGGATACATGTCAGGCCTTCCTTCCACTAAGCATGGAAATGACTATGTTTTTGTGTTCATTGATAGGTTCTCAAATATGGCCATTATGGTGGCCTACAAGAAGAATATCATAGCGAAATCCACTGTTAAACTCTTCTTTGAGCAAGTGTGGGTACATTTTGGGATCCCACAGTCTATCATCTCAGATTGGGACAGCAAGTTCCTCAGTACATTTTGGTCCAATATCTGGTCAATGCTCGACACCAAAATCACTAAGTCCATAGCCTTCCATCCCCAAACTGTTTTCCAAACAAAGGTTGTCAACAGGATGATCGTACACATTATGCACATGTACAACTCAAAGCATCCATGCACATGGGATGAGTGTAGAATTTCCCATTGTAGATCACCTGATAATATACTAAAGCAAAATACTAGATATACTTCTACAATCAAACTTTATGGAAGCTTAATCAATTTGAGCTAGATCAATCAGAACACATATAACAGAGAAGAAGAAATCATACACATGAAATACAGAAGAATACTCTGGGGAAAGCCTCAGCTAAAAACCTCGATCTCTGTATTATCATACAAGTGGAAATATGTCCAGATTACACAAAGCTTTAGCTCACAAGCTATCCAGCTCTCTATACAATCCCTTTTCTACTCATAGATAGTCAAAGGCTTCTCACAAACCTTCTCCTCTACCCTCCAAGCCTCCTATTTCCTTGCATAGCTTCTCCTGGGGTCCAATGCTGCCACCTGTTCACACATTGCTTACTAAACTTAGAAGTAACTGCATAATCCTAAAGGAGATAATTCCTTTTAGATGGATGAGTTTCCTATATAGGAAAAATCCTCCAACTAATAGTAAATTGTCCCTTCCTCTAATCTCAACTAGTTCTCTGACTGAACTGACATGCATGAGTTATTTATGAGAGAATATTCAGTTATCTAAAATGCAGCAATTACATGCATGCATGCATTAACTAACTGAACTCACAATCAGTTCCACAAACTATTTGGAACTAATCTAACTGGGCTTAACTCAGTTAACTGAGCTAACTAATTACAACTCAAAGTACAACTCATCTTGATCTCCTTTAATCAAGCGATAACTTCCTCAATCAATGGAGAAACTATTGCATGTCTTCACATAGACTTCATGTTTGATTTCCTACAACTAATTAACTCAAGATGAATTAATTAATTATTTTACAAATAGCTGCTAAGATCAAATTCGAATTTTACTTCTCAATTTTAGTTCAGGGACTAACTAAAATTGGAATCTATCCTGAAATACTATTTATAGCAATGTTATTTTTAGTACTTCCACTTTTCATTCCTTTTTGCTATGTCCAACACTGGTACTTGAAATGTTATTTATAGCAATGCTATTTTTAGCATTTCTTGTTGCTATTTCCAACACTCCCTCTCAACAAGAAAGGCATTCAACTTGAACCCGATCCTAAACCTTTGGAATGTTCTGCATGCAACACTTCTCCCAAGTGTTATTGCTCCAACAACTCTAGAAACAAAAAATCTCCCAATTGACCTCCCTGTTGGGCTAGAAACACCCTCTGATGTTGAAGCTCCCTCTATCACTAACAACTGCTCCCTATGTGACCTTTGAGCTACTACAACACTCCATGCATCTCGCACCATTGCACACCTCTCTGTGCCATCCTACACGGTTGCAACACTCCTGTGCCTCTCGCATTGTTGCAGCCTGCTATCTTTGCACTGTCTTGGGATTCTTGCAATGTAGCTCTCTCTGCTGCTCCATATGCATCTATCTCTACCCACTCAGCCAGTCTTGCTACTCCTCATCGAGGCTCTCGTATCAAGGTGTAATCAAAGAGGTTGGGTACCTCAATGATTCTGCCCATATTCTAGCCTTCTTGGGACTGTCACTCCACATCGCCCAACCTCCTACCTAGAGGTATGGATGCATGTGCTCCCTCTGTCCACTTAGCTCGAAATTTCCCCCTACTGGAGGTCTCTCCATGAGTGGATGCCTCCACTTGATCTCCTCTCAGCTTCTCCAATTATAGCTGCTCCACAACCTCCTGAAGCTGCTTCACCAATTGTGGCTCCTCCACGATTGTCTGAGAGTTCTTCTGGTGCTACATGTTGAGAGTTAATGTACTCTCCCTCTCAACCACCAAGTCTCCAACAATTGCCTTTCTCCTCAAGGATTTTCATGCATCTTTAACCTCAAGAGCATACAGGTTCTTGACTCATGAACTGATCTCCTTCACTTGTCTCATGGTGACGTGTCTAGGGAAAACCTTTCCCTTACTGAAGACTACAACATAGCCTTTGTATTCCAGCATTGTGATCAATACCAAGTTTTTCTTTAGTCCTGGCACATACTTCACATCAGTAAAGGTAATGTGAGCTCCATGCTCCCTCTGAAAAGCAATTGTGCCTTCTCCTGAGACACTATAATTTTCATCATTACCCATTTCTATGAGTATCTGGAGATCTTTCTCCTCCAAGGTACTAAACAAACTCTTATCATTGGTCATGTGGAATGAAGCTCCACTATCAAGAAACCAACCACATCCCACTATGGATGAAACCATGCATACAAAGAGGGTGAAATCCAACTCGAACTGTGAGGCCAATGCTTAACCTTCAGATCCTTCCTTGGATCCCATCTTGGATTTCTTCAATGGATAATTTGTTGCAAAATGGCCCACCTCATGACAATGAAAGCATCACACTTTCGATTTGTCAAAATTCTTCCCACCATAGGAAGAACTAGATTTGGGATGAGAATCCTTCTCCTTCCCTTTCTTTGCCTTACTCACTAAGGCGAAATTTTCTTCATCCTCCTTGGATGAAGAACCATCTCTGGTGCTTCTCCTTATCTCCTCCTGCATCATATCTGACCAAAGTCATTCCCAATCTCACATTTTCTCTCTTCCATTCACCAAGTCTTGGTAGTTGTTGTAGCTTACATTGTGTTTGAAGTTTATTTATCGGTTATATCATTATTCGGAGTTCAACCTTAATGAAGCTCCTTTATATTCTTTACCCCCCCCCCCCCGCAACGTCTAAAGGTAAGGAAGTATTTTGTTTATTATATATCAAAATCACAAAGGAAACAATTGTTAAAGAATCGGCCCATGTGATCAAGTCAAATCACAATATAAATAGTTATATGAAGCAAGTCTCGTTATAAATGTGTGTGTGTGTGTTTTACCGATGTGATTAGATCGTAATCGCAAAAGTGTAGCGGGCAGTTATATGAAGTACTACCATGGGAATCGTCAATTACTGATTGCGATGAGAAGTTAATGAAGCTATAAACAGGTGGGCCCGAAATATATATACTATGTTGTAAAGTCCCGTCGGCTCTGTTGTATTGTAAAGCCCCTCATATACATGCATATGGGTTCTGCTGATCGCGATTTGCTATGACGGAGCCGAAGAAATATATGTTGTGTTTTATAATGACAGGGGGTCCGCAATATCATAGAACGCTTTATATATATGTGTATACAGTTATGTTGATTGCGATTTGCGATTGGACAACCCCGATATTAATTATGCCATGATTTATAACTTTGGTGGGTCTGCAAAGAGTTTTATGCATATAGGTTGGTTCCTTTGCCGATTGCAATGAGCAATGGAGTTTTCAGACCTGACAATATATACATTATGCTTAATACCTTTGGTGCATCTACCATATCACAAATTAGTAAGGATTGGGTCAATATAACAATGGAAAGTATCGATTGAAATTTGTGATGGGAAGTCCAAAAAGCGCTGAAAGGGCGGAACTGATGGGTTTATGCAAAAGATTTAATTCTTTTTGAGTTCCGCAGTAAACCAAAGGTTTGCGTTAATTTCGTTGTATAAAGGAAAAATCAACATTAAAGCTGAATCTGAAGAAAAGGCAATTGGTTGAGTTTCTTGGTGTTTTGGCCAATTGAAATGCGCCCGATACATGCGTAAGCCTAGGTTTACTCAAGTCAAACAAAGTTCATTACGACTAAAGCGGATTAAGCATCATTAAGGCATATACAGAGGAACTTGGCAGTGGATTAATAGACCAAGCCAACAATTATCATCATCTTCTACATTTAGTTATTTTCCTGTTATTTCATGTTCTTTGAGGTGTCTTTTACCCTCTGTAAAATTCTGTAATATTTTTACTTCAGATAGTTAGAGAAACAGTTTAGTAGTTTGAGAGTTTCAAATATCATCAACTATTTCACAAATGCATAAAATGAGGAAAAATTATAGAGAAGGAGTTCAAATTTTAGAGAACCTGGAGACTAAGCCATTGTATTCTTGATATAGCTATTGATTAATGAAAGAATCAGAAGTTTCCATGAATTGTTGGGTATAATTTTGTAACTTCTCTATCATGTGTCATCTTATGTTTTCTTCTTTCAAGTATAGTAATGAAGCTGCAGGTATTTATTTGCTTATGTAGATAAAGTTAAAATCCCTTAAAAGAGCGCTCCTATACTTGAAGTTTTCATCTTCCTTTCTAAGTTATAGATAATAGTTTCTATGTAAGGTAGCATATTATCTTTAACTTCTCCAAGGGTCACAGATAATAGTTTTGCGTCAAGTAGCATATTTTCTATGATTCAGTTCTCATTTTCATAATTCTTCTAAGTGAGAGATAGTATGTTCTATGTTAAGCAGCATATTATCTTAAACTTCTCCTTCAAGCTTTCTTCATTCATCATTTATATCTAGCAATGAATGACATTTTGAGATTTTCCAGTCACATATGTATTAAGGGTTAAAGACCAAGTTTTCCAAGTCCTTCATTTAAGAATACAACAAACAATAAAGTGACAAATAAGTGACAACAAACAATAATCATTAATGTATTAAGCACAATTTTTCCATAGCCAGGAAATTGGTTTCTTAAGGTACAACATTAATTGGCACCGTTGCTAGGGAGAGAAGACAAGAACACTTTTCCCCGGGTTTTTCAATATTTTCCTCTAGTTGTTTAATGAGGAGGAAATACTTGGTTGTTTTGAATCAAAGCAATAACTTTGGCTTCAATAAGACCCCATACAAGATCAGACACTTCACAACAAAAGGTTCAAGCCCTTTTAGATCCTGAAAAGCTAGTTTCTAGGAGGGCTAGAAAGTCCAAGATCCCAATTACACCCATCCCTACATTGTCTGCATCAGATAGTAACTTATCCAAACATTCATCTGATAAAGAGTCATCTTTTTCATCATGTTCATTTCAGGAACCTAACTGTCAAGAGAAATCTTTAGAATCCGATACTTTTCATTTACCTGCTATAATTATTCAACCTGAACCAATATCCACATTACCACCTCTGCACACTCCATTTACTTCTAAACCAGGTTCTGCATTTGTTGGTAATCAAGGTTTAATAAACATGGTAGTACCTGCATTATTGATGAATAGGTATGCACCTCTTCAATTGCCACAACCACTAAATCAAATGCCATAGGAATACCTCAATATTCTTCCTCATTTTATAGGGGAAGATGAACAAACTACAGAGAATCACGTGTCAGTATTTTTCAATTTTGTAGAAAAAAATTTTTGGTCATGTAGATGTTGTTCTAAGACTTTTTGTTCAGTCCTTGGATGGAGAAGCAAGGAAATGGTTTAAAGGACTTCCAAATAATTCTATTCCTTCTTGGGAAGAGATGGAACATTTATTCATCCAGAAATGGGGAAGAAAAATAGACCATGGGTATTCATTAACAGAGTCTAATGCTATAAAGAAGAAATATGACGAAACTGTGGTCAAATTTGTTGGAAGGTTTAACAAATTGTACAATAGTCTTCCAGTGGAGATTAAGCCTCCTCCTGCTGGTGCAAAAATAACTTTTGCAGGGGCTTTTAAATCAAATTTTGGATTCACATTAAGGGAAAGAAGATCTCCAACCCTTGATCAGATCCAAATAGATGCATTAGATATAGAAGCAAATATGGTGGTTGTAGGAAAAGCACCAGAAACACAACCTATCCAAGACAAGGGAAAGGCAAAGATAGAATCCTCTCAAAGTCAAGCATTGGAGGATATGTGTAATGTAATTAAAACTTTTTTAGATAAGTTAAATAAGTTAGAGCTAGAAAATAAGAATTCCCATAGACCTATGTTATATGCAGTAGAAGAATATGAACTTGGTATCGAAGGAGAAGAGTATAAATATGATGAAACATATCCCATTAATGATGAAAATAAAATTGATGAATATTGGAAGCAATTCTCTGATTTTATGTAGGTTGAACTACATAAGAAATATGACTTGAGATCGAGGAAGAAATCAAGAAATCAAGAAAATGAAAGTGAGCAACAAGTTTCAACTTCCTCACCAAAGGTGACTCCACAAGAATCTTAGTCTGCAAAACAAGTGAATAAAGGAAAGAAGCAACAAAACACAAACAGCAAGACACAAATACTTCAAGGTGAGCCTTCTCAAGATCAAACTGAAAAAATTCCTTTGGAGAAACTTGTTTCAATTCCTCAAGTAATTCCAGTCATTAAGAAAGGTGAAGATGAGAACGAAAGGACCACTAAACAGGGTCACTTGTTTAGTCTAACTAAGGAGTTGGAAAAGGTAAGAATACAAGTTCGCCTTACAAAGTTGGCAAAAACACCTATTTATCAAAAGGAGATTGCTGAGATTATTAATTTAAAAGAAAATGAGAGTATAAATGGCACTGTAAATCTACAGGAAGATAAACCAGTAGTGGTTTTTGGTCCACATGTAGAGGAAGTAGACTCTTCAATACCTCCTTTTTATATTTCCTTATTGGTTCATGATTTCCTCCTACATAATTGTATGTTTGATTCGAGAGCTTCACACAATCTTATGCCTTTGTTAGTAATGAAGAAATTAAATCTACAAGTTACGAAACCTTATAGGGACTTGTATTCTTTTGATTTAAACAAAGTCAAGCGTTTGGGGGTTTTTAAGGATCTGGTAGTGTTACTAGCCCAAATTCCAACTAGAAGCCTAGTCATGGATGTAGTAGTAGCAGATATCCCTGCTAGATTTGGAATGCTTCTATCTAGGTCCTGGGGGGCTAAATTGGGTGGTGTTTTGAAACTAGATTTTACATATGCTGTTATACTGATTTTTGGTGGGGAAGAGAGGAGATTGTAAAGAGAAACTAGATTTGTAAAAACAATAGAAAAAAATGGAGCAGGTGATTCACCTGTATATAGCTAGGAGAAGGATGAATTTGCTTGTTTCACACTACATGATAATGCAGAGTTGGTTGAGTATAATTAGAAGCAGGTTACTTCAGCTAATGTAATTACAGAGCTACAAACTGAAGGAGTGTGGAAATGCTTCTTTGATGGAGCTTATTCCAAGGAAGGAACATGTGCTGGTTTTCTTCTAATTGCAGCTGGAGGTAATATGTTCCCTTTTTGCTTCAAATTAGAGTTCGAGGAAAAAAACAATAAAGTGAAAAATAAGTGACAACAAACAATAATCATTAATGTCTTAAGCACAATTTCTCCATAGTCAGTGGTTTAAAAGATTCAATAGCAAGTCAGAAGATCTTTCAATTGAAAGATAATATTCTGCCAAAAGGACTTGTTCCTCTTGAAAGGATTTTTAATTCCAATGATGTGGTTGTTGACTCAGGGAAAATTTCACAAGATGAACATATTTAGGATCACAACATTGGAACTCAGGAGAATCCCAGGTTATTAAAACTATACGGTGGAGTTTCACCTAATTTTCAAGAGAGATATATTAAACTTTTCAAGAATTATGTTGATGTCTTTACATGGTCCTATGAAGATATCAAAGTCTATGATGTAAATATTATTCAGCACAAGATTCCTTTAAAGGAGGGAATTAAACCCTTCAAATAGAAGCTTAGATAGATAAATCTGTTGCTTCTACCATCAAGTGAATAAAGGAAATCAAGAGAGTATTTAGATGGAGGAAAGTTCAAACATGCATCAAGAATTTCTGCTTAGCAGTCGAGAAGAGGAAGAAATAATTAAGTTGCAAATAAATCCCTAGAGTTCCTATTTTTTTAAATTTGATGATCCTCCTATCTATAATGAAAATGGTTTAAATGGGGAGAAGGATGAATCTCTTCAAGTTCATCATTTGGGTGTTGAACATACAGGAAGAGACCAGCAAGTGGGATATGTTGGACAACAATATATTGAGCCATCTATCATAGCAAAAGAGGCTATCTCATGTAAAAAGAAAGTTGATAAAGAGATTGTATATCATTGTGTTGAAGAACAAAATGATGCCCATGAAATAGAGGTAAAAAATCTATTTGAAGTTTATCATATGTCATATAGTGCTGTGAAAAAATTTCTTTTTCTTCCTAAAGTTAGAATTACAAATTATTTTCAATCAAGGCTTAGAGATGAGAAGTGGAGACATGGAAGTGACATAGATCAATTTCTTAAAGATGTTGCTGATTGCTCTATTGAACATATTATCCCAACAGAAGGTTCAATCGAGCAGAAGCCTTCATACATAGAGAATTTCTTTTTTGGAGCTGATCAGGACCATATTTCTTCTTATAATTTTGAAGATATCATGGTAGATTACATAGAAGAATTTATCAGCAGTCTACACATATCGTTTTGTGGATATACTCCTAATTTTTGTTGTGAGTTGCTTTTATGCATAATTTATTTTTTGTTTAGGATGAATTGTATTTTCAAGATTAACTGGAAGAATGGTTCCAAATTAAGCACCCAAATGCTAACCTGGCACCATTGGAAGATTGAATTCACCTAATGGAGTTCAATCATGTACATATGTAGGAACTTGTACATAAATAAGATGAGGTGTTGAGAATTTCATTTCCAATTGCAGTTCTTCAGTGTAATCATTAGTTGATGAATAAGGGTGACTTTCCCAGTTGGAAACTAGTTTGCAGAGGTGTCATACTTCAAGATTGTCAGGTTTAAGTTGTCAAATTTCAGGGTTTTGGACTCCATGCCAAACTAAGGCTATTGATCTACGATTCTCAATATTTTGCTATCAAAGCACAAGAATCTTATCATTGCAAATATTGGCATGGGTTCACTATACAAATTTTTACACGGTTAGATTTTGCGAAGTAATGTATGACTCCATTCCCAAGGAGAAGCACTGATCTGTGGTTCTTAGTGCTTCTAGGGAAAAAGCACTATCCCTAGTTGGAGCCAAATGTTGTAGCTTATATTGTGTTTGAATTTTATTTATCAGTTATATCATTATCTGATCTGAAAATGGGGCTCTTAGGCTTCTTTTCTAACTTACAAGAACCTCTCCCACTTCCAAAGCTTCTAATTTTCCCCAAATCTTAATGATTAACCAATGCAGAAATAAGAAATTCTTGAAAATATGGGTATATTCTTGTATTTGTTTTTAGCTGATTACTTACTCTAAAATCTATTGTTTGTGCTGATATGGGAAGGTACTTAAACTAATATATAAATGCATATAACAATAGTTAAAGCAGCGGTAAAAACATACACTTAAGACAACAATATAATATGGAGTTTACCTTGATATCTTGGGCTGTGTCTCCTTGAGCTCTAACCATCTTGATTAGGTTCTCTGGGATTATGGAAATAATTCTTTTACAAGTGCCTACACTTAACTCCAATGTTTTATACAGGAACATTGGGCTCAGAACACCAACTTATCCCTTGGCTATTGGAGCTCTTTGGCTTTCTATCTCTGGCTCTTGGCTCTAGTGCTAGCTCTTGCTCTGGCCGTGGCTTTGACTCTAGCTCTGGCTCTGTGGCTTGGGTTCTCGTTCTGACTCCCAACTCTCACTTCTAGCACTCGCTCTGGCTCTTGGCTGTGGCTGTGGCTTGTGGCTCTCTGCTCTAGCTTTTCTTGGATTTCTACTCGACCTCCGAGTGACTCCCCAGACTCTCCATGCATTCAACATTTTTTTCCTTGCTGTTCACCCTCCAACCTCTAGTGGCTCTGCCTATTACAGTGAGCTCGGCTCTAGTTTTTTTCCACTTCCAGGTCTGCTCTACTGCTTCTTAGGTTGCTCTCTTTTTCTCTCCTTTTACTCTTTGTCTATTCATGGCTTAACGCCAATTTGTCTCATGACTGTTCGCTTCCTCTCCCAGCTCTTCGGATCACCTGCCTCTGTCTGCTGGAGTTCCCTGCTCTGCATCATCATCACTGTAACGCTTCACAAAGAGGTGGCCACTTGTCTGCTTATGAGCTGAGCCAACTCTTCCTCAAATGGTTCGTTACTTTGGTTACTCTGTGAAATGATTCATCCGCCAACCCAGCGATCCAATCAGACTTCAACCTTTATGTGTCTAAGCTTATTTTCTCCGTCGAATCTTGTTTCCAATCAGGCGCAATCTCCATCGTTATATCTGGGGCCTCCAGATCCTATGGTTATAGCTCTTATCAGGTGGTTGAATTGCTCAGAAAATAGCCTGCAATGAGAGTGGTTTTCTCTCTCATCCGCCAGACACGTGTCAATCAACGTATGGAATCGCTCGTTCTCCTAACAAAGCCACTTACTACCCGAAACGCCTCCGATATTCTTCCGGTTTTGGACCGCAGGACTCGTTGTCTAATTTCAGTGCTTTTCCCATGGTTCTCTGGCTTCCCTTGTGACCAAGCACTCACTGCCTTTCCATTTCGAGGGGTTTTTCCTAGCAAAGTGCATTTGCACTAATCACGCATCAGAAACGGCCTCCATTTTCTGATCTGGACTTCCTAACTGTTATTTTGTGCCATTGTGCAGTCTCCATGGGCCTTGATTAGCATGCTTTATTTAAAGGTCCTTGTTGCTCCATGCTAGCTACAAATTGTCTTTGTTCGGAGGTTATTTCTGATAGGCTTCGACATCCACAAGACATTAAACTTTGGTATGAATTTTTACAGAGTTCGGGTAGCTTTAAGAGAGTTTAAGGATTCAAATTCAGATCGCGCCTTCCCACTAAAAGAACTTTAGGTCCACCAAAAGACTGATATATTGATCTGAGCAATAAATAAGAGTAATAACACCCTCTTCTTTCAGCCTCCCTACACTTACCTTCACATAATGCCTCTGAGCCAAAATCTTTAGCCACTTCCCTTCTTGGATGGGTTGGTCATTTTCGGAAGGACTGTTTTCCTCCTTGACTTCATGCAGAACTTCTGCTATGAATTTTATAGAAGGTGGTTTAAGCTTATTTTCCTTGATCCTTGATCTAAGGTGGCTCAAACAAATGTGAAGTACATTTGCTCCACAAAACTTTCATTTGTACCTGTTTGAAAAGTTGTCAACAATAACTGTTAACAATAGCAGGCATACAGACAACAACTGCATGGGCTAACTCCTGCTTCAACGAAGAAACAGATTTCACATCTTGTGAACCCTTCCATGTCTTATATCTGCATACAAATGATTAACTAGATAACAAGCCAATAAAACATGCTTTTACAACAAATGACCCTTCAAGTCAAGCATGTAGGAAAAGACCTTTAGGATTCTTTTCCAAAAGATGAAACACTTCATCCTTATCTCCATTTTAGGAAACAACTTAACTTCTCCCAAGCCAGCATCACATGCATCTCATGCTCATGCATGCATTCCATCTTTCAAATTTTGCTTAAGTACATTGTACTTTCGAAGCTGAAATGAACATACTATTGCAGAAATAAAGTGAGTTTCCTACTCAACTTCTTTCTATTTACCATTTTGGTAAGATCCTACAACTTTCGTTTGTTCCATAAAGAAATGAAAACAGATGCATCACTAGACATGTAGCCTTAATTGGATAAGAATTCTAACCATTTCTTACCAATCCATGTCAAAGGTCCCTCCTTTGTTTGCAAATCAGCATCAATATGTGAATCATCCTGAACCACATCAATCATGGAATATTTATTTCCATCCCTGCCATTTTCTTTTTCCACCTTATCCTTCAACTTTGGTGGAAGCAATGCTGGATTCAAAGTCCAACACCTTTCAGTAAGATGCCCTTGCTTATGGCAGTAACTGCAACACATGTGTATCCTTGACAGCATGATTTTCCTTGTCCTGTGGACCTTTGGCTGCTTGCTTCTTTTCCTTCAAAAGTTTCCTGTATATGGCCATCCTCTTCCAACATCTAGAAACATAATGGTTATCCAAACCACAAAAGGAACATGCAATTCTATTTCCATGCTTTACAAAATCAAAAGGAATGTGTTTAGAACCAGATTTATACCTGCCTCTTTCACCTTTATTGCCTACATGAGGAGCTGAAGCAAATGAAGAAGTGGATCCCTTTGGAATAGCATCACTTTCTTCAAGGTTGTCAGAGTTTCAACAACCCTTTGGTTCAAGTATGTGCTTTTGAACACCTACATCATGCAAATTATGTTCCGAGCTATTGCATTCTTCCTCAATACAATCCTCACACTTCTGAGGTAGAGGACCTACAATGAAACTCCTTGTTGGAACTGTTTCAATGGCCTTCATGGAAGCTTTGGAACTCTCTCCATAAGACTGTCCATAGCCAAGACCCAAATACTTAGGCCTTTCCTCAACCATTATTGGCTCAACAATACCTTGTGCATGTTTGCCCAATCCTTTTCCTTCATCACCCATCTTGGACATTAGCTTGGAACCTATGCCTTTGGTATGTTTTTCAAAAGAACCAATACAAGCATTCTTAGAAGAATTTGAAGACAAACAGGAATGGTTTACCTCTTCTTCAAGTTGATACTTGGTGAAGGCTTCTTTTACAACAAAGAGTTGTGACTCCAACTCATGCATCATTTTCAGGTTCATACTTGCAATATGAAGTTGCCTATCCATTTCCTGCAATTTTTCAGAAAGAATCTGCTTCTCTTCCTCCACGAAATTCAACTGCTCTCTAATTATGTTGTGCTTCCTTCCATCCTCGTACATTTCTCTCACGATATCCATCATGGTGGATAAGTCTTGCTTCATGTCTCCATTAAAGGAACTTCGGGAGCAAGAAGAACTTGAGAACTCACTTGTAGAAGTTGTCATTTTCAAAATGCATAAAAGAACTTCAAACAAGATTATTAAAGAGCTTACTCAAGCAACCTTTTATGACAAACCTCTTGTGCTTCAAGGGTTGCTTTGAGGTCCTTTGGGATAGAAGAATGCCTTCAGCCCTTTTTCGATCTTGTCCTTCTTGGACTGAGCTATCAATAGCTTTCCCTTCACCCCTGCAAACTCACACAATAGTCATTGTGCCACCAAGCATACAATCGATGAGGCAATCAATCCTTGACTTTCCAAACACCTTTTAGACAAGCAATATTTTCCTTGTCAATCAAGCATTCTATTACAACCTTCCTTGAAGGTGGGGTTAATCAATATTAAGCTCTGATACCACCTGATCTGAAAATGGGGCTCTTAGGCTTCTTGTCTAACTTACAAGAACCTCTCCCACTTCCAAAGCTTCTAATTTTCCCCAAGTCTTAATGATTAACCAATGCGGAAATAAGAAATGCTTGAAAATATGGTTATATGCTTGTATTTGTTTTCAGCTATTTACTTACTTTAAAATATGTTATTTGTGTTGATATGGGAAGGTACTTAAAAACTAATATATAAATGCATATAACAATAGTTAAAGCAACAGTAAAAACAACCACCTAAGACAACAATATAATATTGAGTTCACCCTAATGTCTTTAGCTACGTCTCCTTGAGCTCTAACCAACTCGATTAGACTCTCTGGGATTATGGCAATAGTTATTTTACAAGTGCCTACACTTAACTCTAATGTTTTATATAGGAACATTGGGCTCAGAACACCATCTTATCCCTTGGCTCTTAGAGCTCTTCAACTTTCTAGTTGTGGCTCTTGGCTCTGGCGCTGGCTCTTGCTCTAGCTGTGGCTCTGACTCTAGCTCTGTCTTTATGGCTCGGGCTCTAGTTCTGACTCCCAGCTCTCACTTCTGCCACTCGCTCTGGATCTTGGCTCTGGCTGTGGCTCACGGCTCTATGCTCTGTCTTTTCTAGGCTTGCCACTCGACCTTTGAGTGACTTCCCAGACTCTCCACGCATTCAAAGTTTTTTTTTCTCATTATTCGCCCTCCAACCTCTGGTGGCTCTTCCTATTATAGTGAGCTCGGCTCTGGCTACTCTCTTTTTCTCTCCTTTTACTCTCTGTCTGTTTGTGGCTTAACGCCAATCCATCTCATGATTGTTTGCTTCCTCTCCTGGCTCTTCGGATTGCCTGCCTCTGTCCATTGGAATTCCCTGCTCTGCATCATGATCATTGTAATGCTTAATAGAGAGGTGGCCACTTGTCTCCTTACGAGCTGAGCTAGCTCTTCCTCAAATAGTTCGTTACTTCGGTTACTCTGTGAACTGATTCATCCGCCAACTCAGCAGTCCAATCAGACTTTGACCTTTATGTGCTGAAGCTTATTTTCTCCGTCGAATCCGATTTCCCATCGGGCGCAATCTACGCCATTATATCTTAGGCCTCCAAGTCCTACGGTTATCGCTCTTATCACACGATTAACTTGCTCTAATGTTAGCCTGCGATGAGAGAAGTTTTCCCTCTCATCTGCTGGACACGTGTCAATCAACGTATGGAATCGCTTGTTCTCCTGACAAACCCACTTACTGCCCGAAACACCTCTGATATTCCATTGGTTTTGGAGCGTGGGACCTGCTATCTATTTTTAGTGCTTTTCCAACAGTTCTCTAGCTTCCCTTGTGACTGAGCACTCAAGGCCTTTCCATTTCGAGGGGTTTTGCCCAGCGATGCGTGATGCCCTCTGTTTTCTGATCTAGACTTCCTAACTGCTAGTTTGTGCCACTACGTAGTCTCCGTGGGCCTCGGTCAGCATTCTTTGTCCGAAGGCCCTCGTTGCTCCATGTTGGCTACAAATTGTCATTGTTTAGAGGTTATTTCTAATAGGCTTCAACATCCACAAGACATTAAACTTCGGTATGAGTTTTTACAGAGTTCGAGTAGCTTTAAGAGATTTTAAGGATCCAAATTCGGATCATTATTGGGAGTTCAACCTTAATGAAGAAACTTTATATTCTTTACCCCCCTGCAAAGTCTAAAAGTAAGGAAGTATTTTGTTTATTATATATCGAAATCACAAAGGAAACAATTTTTAAATAATTGGCCCATGTGATCAAGTCAAATAACAATATAAATAGTTATATGAAGCGAGTTCCGTTATATATATGTGTGTGTGTGTGTGTGTGTTAGCGATGTGATTAGATCACAATCGCAAAAGTGCAACAGGCAATTATATGAAGTACTACGATGGGAATCATTGATTATTGATTGTGATGAGCAGTTAATGAAGCGTTGAACAGATGGACCCAAAATATATATATACTATGTTGTAATGTCTCGACGGGTCCGCTGCATTATAAAGCCCCTCATATACATGCATATGGGTTCTGCCGATCGCGATTTTCTATGATGGACCCAAAGAAATATATGTTGTGTTTTATAATGACAGCAGGTCTGCAGTATTGCAAAACTCTTTATATATATATGTGTATACAGTTATGCTGATTGCGATTTGTGATAGGTGTGACCCAATATTAATTATGCCATGATTTATAAATTCGGTGGGTCCGCAAAGCATTTTATGCATATAGGTTGGTTCCTTTGCTGATTGAAATGAGTGATGTGTTGGACATAACACTGAGAGGGGGGGGGGTGAATCAGTATTATCTAGTCAATATTTTCTTTTTCAAACCCAAAACATATACGCTACTTCAGTTAGAGAAAACCACATATATACACAACTACGGAGAAGGAAACCCACGTATACCATGCAGACTTATAATTTAATTTATTCTACAGATGTTGATCATTAATCTATGCATCAGAACCATATAAATAGTAACCAGGAATAGTAAAACAGAGCAGATGACAATCACACACAAGAACACAAGATATAAGGTGGAAACCCAATGTGGATGAAAACCACCTACTGCAATTCATCTCTATCTTCTTTTAATTAGAAACTTCTTTTTACAATGATTCTGTACTGGTGCAGTCCTTTACCAGTATGCAGGCTGCTACCTGTAGAGAGCTACAACCCTCTCTCGTTCTTCAGCTTCTCCTGGAAGGGAGCTACAACCCCCTTAGCTCTTGTACTAGCTGGGATACTAGTACGCAGGCTACTACCTGCAGAAGGCTACAACCATCTCTTTTCTTCCAGGGACCACATTTCATAAATTTTCAGACTGGATCCATGAACAACAATCAATCATCAACAATCTCCTTTTTACCAATTAAAACTGAATCAAATAGACACTTCTCTGACAGCTGTATCCAGAACACTATAATAATATCCACACACCAATTCTGAACCCAGATCACTGCAGCAATTAACAGAAGTAGCTAGAACATAATTCAAGAGACGTACGCTATTTCAACAACCAGAAACCTGCATGCATACGCTTATGTGTTTGGATCAACCTACGTATATGTTGTTTTTATTCACAGAACCAGCGTGTATACATGCCTTTGCTTCACTGAACCTACGTACAAATCTATAAAGGATAATTCACTCATTCAAACATTAGTTCACCCAGATTACCAGATTTATAGATCAAGCATGTGTCACATATAACAGATCAAAATCATAAAAAGATACTATTATTCAAGCCTTAAGATTTTGACCCATCAATAGAACATATCCTTCTCCTTGCGCTCAGGTTCCTCCTCCATTGAGATGCAGATCTGTACCATAACCCAATCGCCAGTATTCCAGATCTAGCACTTTTTCAGATATTCAATCATTCAGCTTTTACGTTGCCAAATGATCTCCTTCCTCTTTTATAGTCTTAGGCCTTTCACAATACCACGGTCCAAAACCATAACCAATCAATACCATGGAACCAATACGTGGGATCAACACTTCTGATGAGATACCATGGCCCAAAACCATAGGTTCAAATACCAGGGACTAAATACCACGAACCAGAAATAAGTTCTCCCACATGTGCGCGGTTTTTCTTGGATGAAAGTACATGTATACGCATTTGCACCTTTTGAATATCTAACCCGTGTATATACGCGGCTTCGTCAAGTTGAACATGTGTATATATCTTTTCCTTCATTCTGACAGCCTAAACTGTGATCTATCACTAGAGTGAGTTGCCATCAAAGACAACACCTGTGCCATAATGCCAACAATCTCCCCCTTTGGACTTGATGGCAACCCCCAAGATCCTATCCTCAAAGTCATTCTCCCCCTTTGACATCAAGGGCAAAGGGTTATGCTCCCCCTGAGAGCATGCTGAAATCTCTATTCTACTGAGCTGACAATGCTCCCCCTGACTGTAGGCAAGATCTGCAAAAAGATGTTCTTCAAGAAGAACCATGACTTATACATCATAAATGACCTTCCTATCACCAAAAAAACTATATACATACATCCATCACACAACCAAGTGGGGATCATCCACCCAACTAGTGGGGATACATTAGAAAGTTACATATGACAACCAAGTTCATTACATCAATCATCCCACGCATAGTGGGGAAACCAAAGTAGGTTGTTACATGACCTTGATAATAATAAAAGATATACATGACATAGAGACGAAATATCTAGAGCAAGACTATGAAAGTCACCAGTAACTAATATCAGCAGCATCTGTCAATCACTATTCAGATCAACAACCATATTCTCCTTTTGTTCTCCCTCTGCATTTGTTCCACCTAAAATCAATAGTTGTGAACTTAAACCAAAATCTTCTAAGATAATACCAACAATGCATTATTAGAAGTTTATCTACTCCCCCTGAACCTGTGCCAAATGGTCTCTGCCAGACTCATATCAGATTCTCTTCAACCAAAGTTTTTCCCCACTGATTTCCTTCAAACCACCATATACGTGACTTTATGTACATAAACCGGTGTATGTACGCAGATCCTCCTCATGCAACTCACATACAACCACTTTTCTCTGAAACAGACAGATTTCAACAGCAAGATGATGCATCAACTACTCCTAGCTTCTATTTGAGGTATTCAAATGTCTCCCTGGGCAGTGGTTTGGTGAGTATATCAGCAAATTGTTCCTTAGAGGGAACATACTCCAACTTGACCTTTTCTTCAAGTACTTGTTCCCGTAGAAAATGATATTTGATTGGTATGTGCTTAGTCTTTGAATGCATGACAGGATTCTTTGAGTTGCTGATAACACTTGTATTATCACAAAAAATGGAGATAGGTGGAGTACAAGTGATTTGAAGATCTTGCAATGTTTGCATCATCCAAAGAAGTTGTGTGCAGCAAGATGCAACAGCTACATATTCTGCTTCAGCTGTAGATAAAGCAATAGAACTTTGTTTCTTGCTGAACTAGGATACCAATCTAGGCCCCATGAAGAATGCACCACCACTAGTGCTTTTCCTGTCATCCACGCTTCCTGCCCAATCTGCATCTGTATATGCATGAAGTGTGAGACCTGTATCTCTAGGATACCATAAGCCATAGTTTTGAGTTCCTTGAAGATACTTGAAAATTCTCTTACCTGCCTAAAGATGAGTTTCCTTTGGATGTGCCTGAAACCTTCCAACTATTCCCACTGCATGCATAATGTCTAGTCGGGTACCTGTTAGATAGAGTATACTACCAATCATGGATCTATAGGTTGGTTGATGCACTGCTCCCGATTCATCATTTGCGCTGAGGCTACAACCTGTCACCATCGGGGTACATACAGGTTTCGAATCCTCCATCCCATATTTCTTCAAGATCTTCCTGAGATACTTGGTTTGTGATAGAAAGATGCCATCTTTGTTTTGTTGGACTTGTAAACCAAGAAAATATGTGAGCTCATCAAGCATAGACATTTCAAACTCTTTCTGCATCACTAAGGCAAAGTGTTGACTCATGTCTTCTTCATTTCTACCAAAGATGATATCATCAACATACACAACAAGTATTAGCAAATTATCATTGTCAATTCTTATATAAAGATTGCTATGAGTTGATCCTTTTATAAAACCTTGCTGACGGAGGTATTTATCCAAGCAATAATACCAAGCCCTTGGAGCCTGTTTAAGGCCATAGAGAGCCTTTTTGAGTCTGCATACTAGCTTTGGATCATTTCCAAGGATAAACCCATCTGGTTGCTCAATATACACTTCTTCATCCAAGTCTCCATTTAGAAAATCAGATTTTACATCCATTTGAAATACTTTGAACTTCTGAAAACTAGAGAGAGCAAGGAACATTCTGATGGCCTCAAGTCTAGCAACGGGAGCAAACGTTTCTTCAAAGTCGATTCCTTCTTTTTGAGCATACCCTTTACAAACCAGTCTGGCTTTGTTTCTAATAACTTCCCCATTTTCATTCAACTTGTTTTTGAATATCCATTTTGTCCCTATGACATTCTTATCTTTTGGTCTAGGAACCAACTCCCAAGTGTTATTCTTTTCAATCTACTCAAGTTCTTCATCCATTGCCTTGACCCAACATTCATCTTTGCATGCCTCTTTTACATTTTGTGGTTTAGTGGAGGAGAGTAATGCCAAATAGCTTGAAGTTTCTGCAATTGTTCTTCTTGTTTGTATACCTGCCTCTTTCTGCCCCAAAATTTGAGATTCTAGATGATTCTTCTGAACGTACCTGGGTGGAGTCCTTCTATCCTTATTTGTTCTTCTGGAACCTCATGGGTTTCTTCTTCATCATGAATCTGATTTGATGTTGATGGATAGTCCTCATCTTCTTCGAAGTCTTCAGATCTTACCTGCCTAGGAGTGCTTTCTTCTTCATCAACCACAACATCAATACTTTCAACAAATTTTCCAATCCTTTTATTGTAACACTTGTATGCTTTGTTGTGGGGAGAGTAACCAAGGAGAATGCTTTCATCTGCTCTAGGTTCAAACTTGCCAATATTTTCATCAGTATTTTTGATGTAGCATTTGCTCCCAAAAATTTTGAAGTATTTTACCGAGGGAGTCTCACCATACCATGGTTCGTGAGGAGTCTGAGTGCTATTCACCCGGACATTTGCCTTGTTGAGAATAACAATTGCAGCAAATGTAGCTTCACCCCAAAAAGTTGCGGGAGTTCCAGACTCATCCATCATAGCACAAGCCATTTGTTGAACCGTTCTGTTCATCCTTTCCACTACTCCATTTTGCTAAGGAGTCCTTGCAGTAGAGAATTCCCTTATTATTCCATGTTCTTCACAAAAATTGAAAAATTCATTTGAGGTAAACTCCCCACCTTTATCAGACCTGAGGCATTTGATTTTGTGATCTGATTCGTTTTCAACCAATGCTTTGAAAGGTTTGAATTTTTCGAGGGCTTCGTCTTTGTGCTTCAAAAGTCCTATCCAACACATCCTGGAGAAGTCGTCAATGAATAATATAAATTATTCTTCTCCTCGAGGTGACCTTTTCCTAGATGGACCACGTACATCAGTATGGACAAGTTCAAGTGGCCTGCTAGCTGATCCTTCCTTCTCAGGGAAGTTAGTTCTGGTTTGCATACCAAACTGACATGATTTGCATATTGTATTGTCTGGAATTCTGATGTCTGGAAGTCCACGAACTGCCTGGTATTTGCATGCTTTCCTTACTTGTGAGAAGCTTAGATACCCCAATCTTCGGTGCCATAGCCAGTGTTCATCATTCTTGCTTAGATAGCATTGATGTTGTCCTTCCTTGAATATGTATAAATTATTTGGAGTTCTTATGCCTTTGATCACTGTTTTTCCTGTATCAAGATCACGAACACTACATCCATTTGATCGGAATATTAGCTCAGTTCTTTGATCGCACATCTAACTGACACTTAATAGGTTATGCTTTAACCCATCAACATACATAACATTTCTAGCTTTGACCTTTTCTTTCAACTAAACAGATCCTTTACCTTTTATGAATGCAGGGGTGTCATTTCCAAATGAGACCTTCTTTTCCTTTTCTAAGGCACTATATCATTGAAGTTTTTCTTTATCACCTATCATATGTTTCAAACATCCACTGTCGATGTACCATTGATTTTCCTGTCCTTCTGCATATAAGGCTATCCCACATCTTTCTGGTTGTGATTCCTTCATTCTCCATGTTTTGGCACTTGACGCTTGTTCCTTCTAAGTTGTCTGTCAAAACTTGCTCCTGCATTCAGAATCTTCATGACTGAAGTTGTTACAAAGAGAACATTCTATTTCATTTTCAAGAGCAGAAAAGTTATTGAAGGTTCTTTTCATGATCCCAATCATACTTCTTTGTTTTTGAGCTTCTCTAGTCATGATTGTCTTATAGGCTACACATTGAACTGTTTTGTGACCAAAGTTATGACACGAGAAACATTGGCCATTGAAGAAATTCTTACGATTATCAAATCTACCAATCGAATGATTGTAGTTTCTATTGACATCCATTCTTGAGGCAAATTGAGAAGGTTTTACCTGTGGCTGGTTGTAGCTTCTATTCATCCATAAAGTAGATTACCCCCGATTTACATAGTGATCTTTGTTCATCCTTGAGGTAAATTGTCCCTGATTTACCTGGTGATCTTCATTTGGCATTTGCTCACTTCTCCTTGCTGCATCAAGATAACTTTTGGAGGCGGATGGTTTCTGTGCTTGAGATGCTTCTTCATTATATCCCAGACCTGTCTTGATTAGTGGAGAGCGCTGCACTTTGATAATCTCATATAAAGTTTCACTTTAGCAAATCTAAGATTAAGAGCTTTAGTTTTCTCAATCTCTTTTCTAAGTCCCACAATTTCACATTCTAACTTTTCAGGATGTTTCTCCCTTTCAGACAGTTGGAATTGCAGAGTATCAATAATCATATTTTTCTCTTCTAAACAAATTTTGAGTTTAGAAATCTCTTCATAAAGACCTTCTTCATCTATAGCATCCATGAAATCATCATCTTCAAAATCCATTAAAAGTCTATAATTGTTACTTTGTTCGTCTTCATCACTATTTGAAAATCCATCACTGTCTTCATGAGTGTAATAGCTTTTTTTATTTACATTCTGTTTCTTGTTCCATCTAACAGGTTCCTTACCTTTGTCAAGCTTATCTTTATGAGGACACTTGGCAGCATAGTGATCGACTCTTCCACAAGAAAAACATTTGAAAGGTAACTTACCTCTGAATCTTCTAGCACCCCGTTGAAGGTTCTTGACAAAATTTGATTCTTCCTCTTCTTCTGACATATGTCCTGAGTCATAGGAATCTCCTTTTCCTGAGGCCATGAATGCAGCTTCTCTTCTGTCTGATGGTCCCCCTTTCCTCATTTCATAAGCGGTTAGAATTTCGTGTAGCTGTGACATGGTAATTTTCTGTAGATTCTCCTTTTCTTCTATTACAGAAACTTTTGATTCAAACTTAGAAGACAAAGATCTCAGAACCTTTTCAACCACAACAACCTATTTTATTTCTTCACCCAAACTTTTCATACAATTAATAATCTCATCTATGCGTAGGAAATATTAGCCACACTTTCATCATTATACATTCTGAGATTTTCATATTGAATTATGAGGGTTTGAAGTTTTTCTCTTTTTACCTGTTCATCTCCTTCATAGCTCAGAACGATCTTGTCCCATATTTCTTTTGCGGTTTTATACTGCATCCTTGACAAATTCTGATTGAGATAGACATCCTAATAGAGTATTGACAGCCTTTGCGTTTATTTCAAACTGTTTCTTCTTAACCGGATCTGTGGGAGTTGTTGATGGAAAAGTGTACCCTGTATCTATGATATCCCAGACTTTTGTATCAAGAGATTGAAGATAGGCAGTGACTCTTACCTTCCAATAGATGAAATTGGTCCCGTCAAAAATTGGTGGCCTGATCGATGCTTCTCTCTCGTAGTTGCTGATGATGATAGATCTTCCTTCAAGTGGTCAAGCTTCTTCTAAAGGACCTGCTCTGATACGATTTGCTGGAAATAATACTGAGAGGGGGGGTGAATTAGTATTATCAAACTCTTACCAATTTATGCAAATATTTTCAGATTTGACAATTGAAACTTTCATATACCTTCCAAACTTAGTATTTAATTTATTCTTCAGATGTTTGTCATTAATATGTATGTGAGAACCATAGAATAATGAGAAGGAACACAAAATAGACAGTCACACCAAGGAACACAAGATGTAAGTTGGAAAGCCAATGTGGGTGAAAACCACCTGCTGCAATATGTCTCTATCTTCTTTCAATTAGAAAATTCTTCTTACAATGGGTTTGTACTGGTGTAATCTTTTATCCATACGCAGGCTTCAACCTGCAGAGAGCTACAACCCTCTCTCATTTTACAGCTTCTTCTGGAAGGGAGCTACAACCCCCTTAGCTCTTATACTAGCTTAGTACGTAGGTGCTGACCTACAAAAGGCTACAACCTTCTCTTTTCTTCCAGGGACCACGTTTCATAAATTTTCAAACTAGATCCAAAACATCAAGTACATGTGCATCACCCAATCTCGTTTAAATAAATAACTTCTCAGAATGCAGTAACCAGAAAATAACACCAGTTACTAGACACCAATTTAAACTTAGCTCTCTGCAGAAATAGATAAAAGACAGCTAAAATATATTTCAAGAAAGGTCCGCAACTTCACCAAACGAAACTTGCAGATATCCGCACTTCTGCCGTGACGAGTCTATGCAACTCTGCACCTGCACTGTCTACTATTCAGCGCACCTCTGCACTTGCTTCTTCTCTGGTTCTATGCACATTTGAACCTGCTTCTTCTCTGGTGTTGTTCACCTCCGCACTGCGCCGTTACTGCTCTGTGCACCTCCGGATTTAGACAATTTATCTTTTTTCACATACCCCAGACTATCAAAATCACAAATCCGTTCATGCGTCAAAGGGATCCCAACTCTTCAGTAGATCTGACTTATTATGCTCTGGTTTCTCCTTGATTCAGATTCAACTATATCTCACCAACCAATTATCAGAAATTCAGATCTTTCTCTTCTTAATATTTTCAACACTTGTATTTTGCCAACTGATCTCCTTTCCCTTTTATAGTCAAGACCTTACTCAAACCATGGATCAAAACCATTGAGAAATAATACTAGGGATCCAAGAACTGGGGTTCAATATTTTAGATGCCAAAACCACGCACGAAAACCATAGGATCAAAAACATTGGACTAAATACCATGGACCAAACATAAGATGCACGTTTTTCTCTGCATGAAAGTCTGTGCATTTTAGGTTCGCACCTTTTGTGCAAGAGACCTGCGAACATATCTGCACCTTTTCAACGGTTCTCCTGTGCAACCTACCGATGACCGCATTTTTTGATCTGTACACCTGTGGAACCAGAAAATAACTTTGTAATACTATAATTTATCATCTGAAATGATTGGGTTGCCATCAAGTACAACATATTTATCATAATGCCAACAACATTGTCAACAAATTATTCATCAAGGCATCTTCATCAGTTAGATAAAAATCAATGAACAAAGCATATCAGCAGACTGTAATCATCAAAATCAGACTAAGCACCATATCAGAGTCTAACCCACTATTTTTCTATTAGTAAAACATATAAGATCATTCAGCCACAAAAAATCACATATATATGTGACTATTCTTCATGAAACCTGTGTATATGAACCTTCCTCTGAAAATCTGGATTTAATAGCAAGATGATGCAAAACTACTCCTAGCTTTTGCCTGAGATATTCAAATGTTTCTATGGGAAGCGGTTTGGTGAATATATCAACAACCTGTTCTTTTGAGGGAACATACTCCAATTTATCCTTTTGTTCAAGTACTTGTTCTTGTAGAAAATGGTACTTAATGAGTATGTGTTTGGTCTTGGAGTGCATGACTAGATTTTTCGAAATATTGATGGCACTTGTATTATCACATAGAATGGAGATGGGTGGAGTACATGTGATTTGAATGTCTTGTAATGTTTTCATTATCCAAAGTAGTTGTGTGTAGCAAGATGTAGGAGCCACATATTCTGCTTCAGTTGTAGATAGGGCAATCGAACTTTTTTCTTGTTGAACCAAGACATTAACCGTGATCCCGTATGGAATGCACCTCCACTGGTGCTTTTTCGATCATCAAAATTTCTCCCCCAATTTGCATCTTTATATGCATTAAGAGTAAGATCTGTATCTTTGGGATACCATATACCAAGGTCTTGAGTTCCTTAAAGATATTTGAATATTCGTTTTACTTCCTAAATATGTGATTCCTTTGGATTTGCTTGGAACCTTCCAAAAATTCATGCTGCATGAATGATATCAGGTCTGGTACCTGTTAGATAAAGCAGACTTCCAATCGTAGATTTGTATGCTAGTTGGTTCACTACAGGTGATTCATCGTTAGAACTGAGACTGCATCCTATTACCATTGGAGTACATACTGGTTTAGAATATTCCATTCTGTACTTCTTCATAATCTACTTGATATATTTGCTTTGTGAAAGAAAATTATCATCTTTTGTTTGTTGTACTTATAGACCAAGAAAATAAGTAAGTTCACCAAGTAAGGAAATTTCAAATTCTTGCTGCATAACCGAGGCAAAGTTCTGACTTATAGATTCTTCATTGCTACCAAAGATGATATCATAAACATAAACAACAATAGTTAGTAGTTTATCATTTTCAACCTTTGTATATAAGTTGTTGTCTGCGGAACCTTTTGTTGTAGATATTTGTCAAGGCGATAATACTAAGCCCTTGCAACTTGTTTCAGTCCATAAAGAGACTTTTTGAGCTTGCATACAAGTTTTGCATCATTTCCTAGAATGAATCCTTCTGGTTTCTCAATATAAAAGTCTTCTTCTAAATCTCCATTAAGAAAAGTTGATTTTACATCCATTTGGTATACTTTGAATTTTCAAAAACTAGAAAGAGCAATAAACATTCTTATGGCTTCAAGTCGGCTGGCAATAGGTGCAAAAGTTTCTTCAAAGTCTATACCTTCTTTGTTGAGCATACCCTTTACAAACAAGTATTTCTTTGTTTCCAATAACCTCTACATTTTCATTCAACTATTCTTAAATATCTGTTTTGTTTCTATACTATTTTTATCATGAGATCTACGAACTAATTCCCAAGTATCATTATTTTGAATTTGGTTAAGCTCTTCATCCATGGCCTTAACCCAATATTCATAGTTTACTAGCTTCATTTACATTATGTGGTTCTATAAAGGATAGTAATGCTAGATAACTAAAGGTTCCTGTAAGAGTTCTTCTTGTCTGTACTCCATAACATTTTCTCCTATAATTTGAGATTCTGGATGACTCTTTTGAAAATACTTGTATCTTCTCCTGGTACTTCATTGGATTCTTCCCTTATATCATTTTGAGTTGATAAGGGAGAGCATTCACCATCTTCTTCATTGTCATATTCCTCTATTGATTTCATTTGTTCCGGATTTCTGCATGCTTCATCAATTACGACATCAATGAATTCAAAAATTTTCTGAAGTCTTTTATTATAATATCATTTACTTCTTGATGAATAACAAAGAAGAATTCCTTCGTCTACTCTGGCTTCAAACTTACCAGGTTTTTCATCAATCCTTTTGATGAGACATTTACTTCCAAAAACACTAAAGTTTTTTTAAGTAGGATGCTTACCATACCAAAGTTCATATGGAGCTTGATCATCATTTGTCCAAAAATTAGCTTTGTTGAGAATAGTCAGGTTAGCAAATGTAGCTTCACTCCAAAAGGTTGCAGGAGTTCCAAATTCATCAAGCATAGCTCGAGCCATTTGTTGAACTATTATGTTCATTCTTTCCACTACGCCATTTTTTTGAGAAGTTTTGGCAACTCAAAACTGCCTTTTGATTCCATTTTATTCAAAAAAATCAAAGAATTCATCTAATATGAATTCTCCCCCTCAATCAAATCTGAGAAATTTGATTTTTCGATCTAATTCATTTTCAACTAAAGCTTTGAAGGCTTTGAACTTTTCAAATTCTTCATATTTATGCCTTAGTAGACCTATCCAACACATTCTAGAAAAATCATCAATGAATAAAATATTCTTCTCCATGAGGTAAATTTTTCCTTGTTGGTCCACATAAATAAGAATGGATGAGTTAAAGAGGCTTTTATTGATCCTTCCTTTTCAATGAAATGAACTTTGGTTTGTTTACCAACTTGACATGGTTTTCATATGGTATTTTCTGGAATGTTGATATCTAGTAGATCACGGACCGCCTTGATTCTACATGCTTTTATTATTTGAGAAAAGCTTAGATGCCCCAACATTTTGTGCCACAACCAATTTTCATATGTTTTTCTTAAATAGCATTGTTTTTTCCTCCTTTGAGTATATATAAATTGTTTGGAGTTATTATACCTATGATAAGAGTCTTTCCTATATCAAGCTCACAAACCAAACATCCATTTGATTGAAATACAGATTTATTTCCTTGATCACACATTTGACTAACACTTAACAAGTTATGCTTTAAATAATCTAAATACATGACATTTCCAACTATAACCTTTTATTTCAAATAAACAAAACCATTACCTTTAATGACAGCTGGTGTGTCATTTCCAAAGGAGACATTCTTTTCCTTTTCTAAAGAATTATATGAATGAAGTTTATCTTTATCACCTGTCATGTGTTTGGAGCATCTCTTGTCGTTGTACCACTAATTCTCTTGTCCTACTGCAAACAAAGCTATGCCACATCTTAGTGATTTAAATTCCTTCTTTCTCCATATCTTGGAATTTGATGATGTTTTATCCTTTTGAAGTGTTGGCCGAAATTTTCTCCTGCATTCAGATTCTTCATAACCAAAGTTATTCAAAAATGAGCATTCATTTTCATCTTCAAGAGGAGAAAAGTTATTATAGGAAATTTTCTTGATTCCTATTATGCTCCTTTGATTTCGCGCTTCTCTAGTCATGATGGTTTTGTAAGCAACACATTAAGCAGCCTTATGCCCAAAGTTATGGCATGAAAAACATTGTCCATTAAAGGAGTTTATGTGATCATAGAATATTTTGGCATTGTTTGCCTATTGGTTGATGTTTCTATTGATATTTATCCTTGGAGTAAATTGAGCATGATTTACCTGATGAGTACTTTTAGGATTTTTCTGATCATTAACATATTGTTCATTGATCTTTGCTGCATCAAGATAGCTTCTGGTGGAGGTCGACGACTTTTGTGATTTGGATGATTCTTAAGTATATCCAAGACCTATCTTTATAAGAGGAGAAAGTTGAAATTTTATGATTTAATTTAAAGTTTCTAACCCTTTAGCAAATCTAAGATTAAGAGATTTTTTCTTCTCAAGTTCTTTTCTTAGACCAACAACTTCACATTCTAGTTTTTCATTGTTCTTTTCTCTTTCAGTAAATTGATGTGTTAATGTGTCTATGATCATATTGTTTTCTTATAAACACATTTTGAGTTTTGTGATTTCTTCAAGAAATTCTTACTATTCTAAGGCATCCAAAAATTCAACATTGTCATAAGCCATAAGTAGTTTATAATCTTGTTCATTCTCATCTTCATCACTATTAGATAAACCATCACTGTCTTCATGGGTATAGTAACTTCTTCTATTAACAACCTGTTTTCTATTTCCTTTTTCATATTCCTTTGCCTTTTCATATTTATCTTTATGGGGACATTTTACAACATAATGGATGACTCTACCACAAGCAAAGCATTTGAATGGTAGCTTACCTCTGAATCTTCCGGAATCTCGTTGAAGTTTCTTGACAAAGTTTGCCCCATATTTTTCTTCTGAAATACATCTTGATTCGTTATGCTATTCATTTTATTTTTCCTTTGCTAAAGCTTTGAAAGTACCTTCTCCCATATCTGATGGACCTTCCTTCCTGATTTCAAAGGTAGTTAGAATTCCATGAAGTTGAAGCATAGTAATAGATTGAAGATCCTTCTTTTCTTCTATGCCAAATACTTTTGACTCAAGTTTAGAAGACAAAGATCTAAAAATTTTCTCTACTAAAGTGGCCTCCTTTATCTCTTCACCAAGATTCTTCATACAATTTACAATCTCATCTACACGTAACAAGTAACTAGCAATACTTTCATCACTATGCATCTTAAAATTTTCATACTGAATTCTGAGAATTTGAAGCTTAGCACATTTTACCTGGGAGTCCCCTTCATAGCTCTAAATGATTTTGTCCAATATCTCTTTGGTTGTGTTGACCTGTATGAATTTGATGAATTTTGATTCTGAAAGACTTCCCAATAAAGTATTGATTTCTTCGACATTGGTTTCGTATAATTCTTACCTGTTGTATCTGTAGGTATCGCTGATGGAAATTGATATCCTTCCACAATTTCCAAAACATTGGCTTTAATCAATAAAAGATAAGCTCTGGTTCTTATTTTCCAATATACCGAGTTGTTCCCATTAAATATTGGTGGTCTGATAGATCCCATACCTTCATGATTGTTCATCTTGAAATATCTCCCTTGAAGCGATCAAGCTTCTTCTAAAGGACCTGCTTTGATACCAATTGTTGTAAATAATACTAAGAGGGGGGGTGAATCAGTATTTGCAATTCAATAAATTTTCAATTCCTAAAATTATTTATATATGCTACATCAGTGAAGTGAACTTGCATGTGTACACAACTGTGATTAAGGAAACTAGTGTATACACAGATAACTTATGATTTAGTCAATTTATTATGTGTTGATGTTTAATGAGTGCATCAATATCTGGTTATAGAGTAACTATGTTTAGTAATAACATAATAAACCATCACAGATAAACAACACACATGAACACCAAGACTTAAGGTGGGCACCCAATGCGAGAGAAAAACAATCTGCTATTGTTGTCTCTATCTTCTTTTAATAGAAAGAAAATTTGTTTACAATATTGTACTGGTGCATACTCATACTAGTACGTAGGCGTCCACTGTAGGAATTTACAGGGTAAGTTCCTCACACAGAACACCAAAAGGAAACCGCTCACAAACAGATCACAGATCAATACACCAGTATTTTGACGTGGTTAAAACCCTCATAGAGGGAAACAGTCCACGGCCTGCGCCAACATGGCTACTACAGGGGCAATTTATTAATAAAGAATGAAAATTTACATAAGCTTCTCTCATGCACGGTTAACCTACAAATGACCCTCCATGCGCTTTAAATAGAATTCATGGACCAATCGGGTGTCAAGGCACGGATCAAGTGTCGGTAATACCGAGGAGAGAATGAACCGTCGGATCACTACATATCGTGACCGTCGGATTGTAAGTTACAAAATGTACAACGGTAAAGAAACACACTTTACCTAACTCTATACCTAACTCTATACTAGACCAAGTTGAACTTAACTATTTCCTATGTGTCAGAATATCCTAACAGAACCTCTACAAATTAGATGTGGAAGATTGTGCAACATTGAGCACAAAATCAGAGAAGGTGCAGAGCCAAGATGTTGGCGAACTATGGCATAAAAGACTTGGGCATTTTCATCATGGCACTTTGAAGATCATGCAACATATTTCTATAGGCCTCCCCAAAGGAGCACTCAAGCAGTGAGATACGTGAAAAGGGTGTACATTGGGGAAGTACACAAAATCCACCTTCAATGATCGAGACAACAAGGCGCATGCAGTCCTTGAAAATATCCACCCAAAGGAAGCTTTTTTAAGGAAGAAACTAGTTGTGTCACACTTCGGGATCATTGGATCATCATTTTACTACCATGTTTCCAAGGAAGTAAGGAAAAAGCTAGAGTCAAAAACATAATTGGGCATATTTTTGGGGTACACAGAAACACCTCACAACTATCATGTGTACTTTCCATCCCTCAAGATGACAGTGGTAAGAAGGGATGTGAAATTTGACCAAGAGAAGGAAATGAGGTGTTCTATTGAGAGGGAGTTTCAGTAGTAGCTTGATTAGGAGCTTTTGGCTCCAGAGAAAGAACCTTAGGAAGTTGTGGAGCAGCCAAAAGCATAGGAGCAAAGAGTGGATACATCCACTTAAGCAAAGACATACAGATAAGGAAGGAAGTGAACGAGGGAAGCTGACAGATTATTGCAGGGTGCTAGAGAGAATGTGGGAACACCCACATCATAGTGCAAGCAGAGGAGGTCACCGGATCGATACAATGGCTACATGGCTCTAATGAGTGAGCTTGTAGAGACTAAGCCATCCTCATTCAAGGAATTTGTAGAACAACCAGTATGGGTTGATGTTATGGTAGAGTAATATGATTCCAATGTCAAAACAATGTTTGGGACATGGTCCCAAGACTAGCAGACAAATCAATGGTTGGTTCGAGATGGCTTTACAAGGTAAAACATGCAGTAGATGAAAGCATAGAGAAATACAAGGCCAAATTTGTGGCCAAGGGGTTCTCTCAGGTTGAGGGAATTAACTATGAGGATACCTTTGCTCTAGTAGCAAGGTACTCATCCATCAGGTAAATTCTAACACTGCCAATGCAAATGGGGTCGAAGATTCACCAGATGGATGTGAAGGCAACATTCCTCAATGGAGTTATTTGGGAGGAGGTGTATATTGAACAATCATAGGGGTTTGATACCTTTGACACAGAGTCACATGTGTGCAAACTCAAGTGAGAGTTGTATTGACTCAAGCAAGCACTCCATGTTTGGTATACTAGGATCAATAACTATCTCACAAGTTTGGGATTCACCAAAAGTGAATCAAATGCAAACCTTTATCACATTGTGGCAGAAGGCAAATGATTGATTATTGTGGTATATGTTGATGACTTGATCCTTACTAGTGATGAGCAATTGTTTAGATCTTGCAAGGAGTACCTTGCAAGAGACTTCGAGATGAAGGACATGGGCCTCATGCACTACTTCCCTGGTTTGGAAGTATGGCAAGGAGATCGGGAATTGTTTGTATCTCAGGGCAAGTATGCCAACGATATACTTTATAGGTTCTACATGGATAGGTGCAAACCCATGGTGACTCCTCTAGCAGGAAACTGGAAGAAATAGGATGCTTCTGCAGGTGAAGTAGTGGATGCTACCATTTATAGGAAGCTTTTGGTTTCACTTATGTATTTGGTGAACACATGAACAAACATGTGTTATGCAGTTAATTAACTTAGTCAAGAAATGGTTAAGCCAACCAAATTGGATTGGAAGGCAACAAAGCATGTGTTGAGATACCTTAGAGGCACTACTCAGTTTGTTCTTTGGTACATACAGATAGAGGGAGTGAAACAACAAAGCTTCATGGATGTAGATTGGGCGAGGAGTCCATCAGATGAGAAGAGAACATCAAGAGGAATTTTTAGTGTTGGGTCAGCAACAATTTTTTGGTACAACAGGAAGCAAATATCTACTCAACAAAAGCAAAGTACATGGCTGCAAGTCAAGCAACTGTGAGGTTATTTGGATGAGAAAGATTCTTGTTGGGTTATTCGGTCAGATGATGGATCCTACTCTGATTTACTATGATAATCATAATTGTATCAAACTCTCTGAGACTGTATTTCATGATTGATCCAAGCATATCGACATCCAGTATCACCATCTACGAGATTCTGTGTAGAGGCAGATTATGTTGTTGCAGTACATTCTGACATAGGAGCAAGATGAAAATATTTTGACAAAGGCTTTGTCAAGAGGAAAATTCGAGTTCCATAGAAGCAGGATTAGGGTATCTGCTAATCCCTTTCTTGCTGAGAAGGAGTGTTGAAAATGAAGCAAGAAAATATAGTTTTGACTTTGCCTTGGTCAAACTAGATTAAAATTTTAATTTCTATTTCAGAAGAATACTTGGAGGTATTTAATTGAGGTTACATGGCTCTTGTCACTTAGTTAACTCAGTAAATTCGAGTGTGAGACACTTTAGTTCAGTTCTGCATGATTGATTTCTAATTTGTAGAAATCTGTTTCAGTTAATTTGAGTTATTGTTAGTTTAACTAGTTCTAACTATCAGAAGAACTAGTGGAGGTCAAGTTGTGGATGTGGAACTTCAACCACACTTAGTGATCAACTAATTAACTAATCAATCAACCTAAAATAATTTTTTCATGCAGAGAATTCGAGTTATCCAATTGAGATGGAGATTCCTAGGCAGTGTACTATCAATTGTAACATATTCCCATGTGTATAGGTGGTGCATGCAACTAGAGATTGACCTAAGGCTATTGCGCAATTCGTTGGTGTGAAATTCCTAAAAAATAGGGGAAATTTTCCAAGGGAACAATGCAAGGAAATAAGAGCTTGGGAAGGCTTGAAATTTCTAAGTGTTGGGCTAGGTTCAGTCAGTTAGACAGAGGGATAGACCATACACTTGCAGGGAGTGCTCAAGCTTGAGCAAGCATTGGATTTATTCTCTATTCTCTGATTAATGTAATATAGATAGTAAGGGGTCTTGAGCAATTGCTTTTCCCTAGATAAATCTTTGTGCATATGCGATGTTTCCTTTTACATGTCTATGATTGTTGTTTTAGATGGTGAATTAACTTCCACAGATTAGTAGAGTAGCTTCAAGTCTTGTGATTTAGAAAATTTCATGAGCAGTATTGAATCTACACATTAATTTCTACATGAATGTGGTATGTTCCTCATTTTCAACATAAACACAATAATTTATTTATTTTTAACAAGGTCGGTTGTGTTATATTCATTTGAAAAAGGACATGCTAATAGCCTTGATACATTGCTTCTTGCCGATTGAGGAAGAAACCAGAGTTCTGTTCGTTGAACTATATTTTCCTTCTTTTTACATAAGATGGACCCCGTTGGGGTTCGAAACCTCGACAGACTGAACTGGAAACTGTGGATAATCCGGAACATGAAGCTACAAAAAACTTCCACAGAGGCTTGAAAACCAACATACATAAGATAGATTGACACCTACTTTTCCTATGACACTTACTTTATAGACTCTAATATATTGTTGCAATAGATATATGTATATACATGTCATAATTCACTAAAATGAAGACAAAAATACAGAGGACAAGATTATCATTTTGATTGAATACAAATCCATGTGGAGTCTTCTACAAAGCTGAGACTATTTATTCCTACTGCTCTTTATTGATATATCTCTCTTCCTTCTATGGGTGCATGTTGCTTGATCATTGGAGCTAGAGTTCTCTATAAATTTCTTTTCAACCATATCATGTAGTGAATATAAGGCTTGCTCGATGTGGGAGTAGTGTTGGCAAATCTTATTGGGTGATCCTCTGAGTGAGGCAGATTGGTGGAATATGAATCCCATTTCTAAAGAACATCTTTTGTTCCATTGTTTTTGTAATGCTTTAACTTGGTCCAGCTCTGCTTGGAGAGAATTTCAATGGGGGAAATAATGATTCGAAGACATTGGGTGGGGAGAAGAGGGAAGAGGGAGGAGGGAATCACAGATTGTGGAGATCATTTAAGGATGAAAGACATCGCTTATGCTATGACAAAGAATGCCACATGGGTAGGGGGAACAAGGAACATACAAGGCTTATACTATGACAAAGAATCCCACATGGCATGGGAGTGCAATGGAGGAAAGGGAGAGAGGCAGGAAAGGGAGAGAGGCACTGAGGAATTGCGCATCAATTAACAAAAAACAACAAAGGAGGATGTAGCAAGGGATATTTAAAAGGGTCTAAGCACAAAACACAGACACAAGGTCTCTAAGGATGGTCATGAGAATAGTTGCACTAAATTCTATTTGCAAAATAGGAGATTTTACTTGGATATGTTGATCCACATAAGGATAGTCGATTTGACCTTTTGAGATTTGTTGGAGATTGATGAAATGAAGTTTGTCATCTTTTTGGGAAAGTCAATTTGATATAATCCTATATGAGGTCCTTTCCTTCATGTGATCTAATAAGATTTCAAGGGATATGCTTGAGAAGGATCTCCTCGTTGATCTTGGCTTCTCCTTGGGGTTTGCGACAAGCCTTGTTTGCCAAATCATCGTCAATGACATTGTTTTCTTTGAGGACGTGGTATTAGGAGGCCTCTCCCATGTTCTTCATCTGATGTTTAATTCGAGTCACAATTTTCTCAAGATCTGCATTGTTGGATGTAATTTTTTTACCATATGTTGTATCAGAATGGATGAATCCCTTATTACTATTGGATTTCTAAAATTGGACTCACGAAGGATCTATGCACTCAGAAGGGGACTGTAAGCCTCAACCCTGTCATTTATTTCATAACCCAATCCCTACCCATAGGTCACTGTTTTTATTCCTTCATGGTCATGGATGAGTCCTCTTGCTCCAACTCGTTTTAGATTAGATTTAGACGCCTAATCGAAGAAGAGGAAGGGTCATCTATGAGATTTTATCCAGTCCCTAAATTCCTTATCTTTCAGTCGCACCTTCCAATTGACTATGTTGAGTTGATTTCTCAGGGGTAGATAAAAATTGTGGGGTTTTCTGTCCAAGATGAAGTTGAACCATTGGCTTTCTTTAATTTGCAAGGACTGAGCGTCAATTTAACTATTTCCTTTTCAGAGGATGACTTCTGTGGAGAGACTCCATGTTTTAGCCATAAATTTCCAGCTTTCTGGCTTTTTGTTTTGGAAAATATATTTATTCTTAGCTAACCAAAGTTGCCAACATAAGAATGTTGGGAGACTAGTCCAAAATCATTGAAGCAAATTTTTGTTTTTGAAAGAATATGTCATGCGGAAAGAGTTATTTTTGCGGACAAACCTAACCTCCCTAGGAGTCTAAGACTCTCTAGTGACAAACAAACCAAACAAGAGCAATCCTTCTCTAAATATACATT